>JAKOGI010001472.1:210945-213445 GCA_029747015.1 Carnegiea gigantea
ATATATATATATATATATATATATATATATACCTTCTTTTTTCTCTAAGAACCCAAAGCTTTGGGCGCTTTGGCCAGAGGAGGGAGAGGAGGCAGACCAAGGCTTAATTGAGGAAATCTGGAAGACATGGAGCTTTCCACGCCTTCACCTGCTGCTGCACCTGCACCAGAGCAAGCAAATTCTAAGAAAGAAGCAAGTGCTCAGCAATAATCGAATGGAACAGTACAAGAAAGGGGGTAAAGGACGGCTAGGGTTCTACCAACCTTTGCTTCATTGGTTGACCCAACTGAAGGTACATCCCTTGAATTCGTCCCTGCTACTGAGGTTAATGGTATCAAATGTGCACAATTGAATACAAAAGATATTGAGGATGAGGTGGTCTACTAGCAAAACGCAGTAACATGCTGTGTTTTGGGAGCCAACCCACCTTATGAGGTCATAGTAGGGTATGTAAAAAGAATATGGAGTGAATTTGCAATTGATAAAGTATTGATGATCAAAAAAGGTCTTTATCTAGTAAGGTTTGGGGAGCACCAAGCTGCAATGACAGTAGCTCAAAATGGAATTTATTATTTTGACCAAAAGCCATTTATCGTTAAAGTTTGGTCCCCGGAAATGGAGATAAACACCGATGCAATTACTTCTCTGCCAATTTGGATTCAGCTGCTAGAACTTGACATTAAATATTAGGGGATGCAGAGCCTTAGTAAGATTGGCAGCCTACTGGGTTATCCTTTGAAAACTGATAAGTACACAAAGGAAAAGTCTATGCTAAAGTATGCAAGGCTAATGGTGGAGATGCCTTTGGAGGGACAATTTCCAAAATATATTGAATTTGCAAATGAAAAAGGGGTACTGCTTAGACAGAAGGTCATCTATGAATGGCTGCCCATCAAATGTGCTAAATGTACAATGTTTGGGCATACATAAGAATAATACAGGAAAAAAGACAACCAAAGGAAAGAATAGGGGTTTAAGGTACCAGTTATTCCACCAGATCAAAACCAACCCTCAAAATATGCAGAACCAAGGGGAGAGGATGGATACCAACTGGTTACAAGACATGCTACTGGGCACATTGTTTCAAGTTTGTAAACATAGAACTGTTGCAGACCAATGCATACAATGTCCTGGTGGAGGGGGATGAAACTCAGGAAATGGATGAAGGGGGGCTAAACTCCACATGGATAAGATCATTAGTTGGAATGTTAGGGGCATGAATGCCCCTAATAAGCAAGAAGACATTAAAATCTTCTTGCAACAGGAACAGGCAGGGATGGTGGGTTTTTTAGAAACCAAAGTCAAAGAGCATAATATTCAGCAGGTAATGAGTAAGGTATGTACAAATTGGAAATGGGAACATAATGCCACCATGACAGAAAAAGGAAGGATTATTCTCAGTTGGCATCCAAGAAAATACCACTTCAGTCTTACTCTCAAAACTAACCAGCTACTTCATAGGGAAGTCATGCACTTACCGACAAATAGGAGGTTCTTTCTCACACTGGTTTATGGAAGAAATTTAGAGGACCAAAGACTACCTTTGTGGAAGGCTATAGGGTTAATTGCTCTGTCAGTAGAAGACCCCTGGTGTGTGTTAGGGGATTTCAACTCAGTGTTTAGAATAGCGGAAAGAATAGGAGTGGAAGTCACTGAAGGGGAAACAATGAATTTTGTAACATGTATCACACAAAATAGGCTGCAAGAATTTCAATATGAGGGAGCCTTCTTTACTTAGACAAACAAGACAATCTGGTCTAGGATTGATAGGGCTTTTCACAATGAATTCTGGTATGAATGTATCGCATACACTCATGTACATTACATGTCACATGGGCTGTCAGACCACACCCCCATCATTCTAAGCTTTCCTTTATGTCCAAAGCCCAAAAGTACATTCCAATTATGTGAAATGTGGACAAAAGATAAGGGCTTCAAAGATATAGTTAAATAAAGCTTGGCACAGTAGAAAAAGGGATCTAGTTTGAAGGCATTACAACACACTCTCATTAATTTGAGACACCCCCTCAGGTAGCTGAATAAGAGCAAATTTACAGACATGTATACCCAGCAAGCAGCAGCTAGGAATGACCTTCTGCAGGCACAATCTCAATTGCAGTAGGACCCCACTAACCAGGAGTTAATCCTTAAAGAGGTCAGTTGTAGAGATTTGTATATCTCTATTAACCAGTTAGCCATGTTGCTAGTCAACAACAAAGCAAAGCTGAGTGGATTAGTTTTGAGGATGAGTTTACAGGGGTATTTATGGCAAAAATAAAGCAAAGAAGAGCATGAACAAGCATTTACCACATCAAAGATCAGCATGACCAGAGGGTGGAAGGTTTTGAGGCAGTCTCAACAGTTATGACTAATTTTTATAAGAAGCTTTTGGGTGAAAAGGACCATCACAGAACACAGGTTGACACCCAAGTGATTGGCTTGGGGAACTGCCTAAATCTTGAACAACAGATGCATTTATGTCTCTCTTTCTCTGATTCAG
>JAKOGI010001472.1:218445-228445 GCA_029747015.1 Carnegiea gigantea
TTCTGAGGTAAGCAGAAGCGAAAATCCAACAAAATTGAATGCGGAAATAATGGACACAGGATTTTTACGTGGAAAACACCTCTAGCCCAACTGAGGTTAAAAACCACGACCTACCTCCTGTAGGATTTGCACACTTCACTAAACGGGCTAAACACGTTACAATAGTAACACACCTTGTTACAACTTGTAACACACGTAACTTGTCTTCCTTAAGACGAGTTACCCCACGTCCAAAATCCCCTTGATTTGGACACACACTCTACTCACTCTTGTGAAAGAAGAATGTAAAGAAAAAACACCCTATTACAATGCTTCTCAACTAAGCTAATATAGGGTACAATGAAGTTCTAGTATGCCAAGTTTGAAAGCTCAATTAATTCACTTACAAAGCTCGGTTTTCTTTTCAAACGTTTTAGCTCATGAAGTCAGATTTTTTCTCTTTGAAAACCGATGTCACCAAGATTGTAACAAGCCGCCTTTTATAGTGCTTGGAAAACAATTCATCAAATTTTTGGAAACTTAAAAATCTGAAGAATATAGAATCCTTTACCCACAAGGGATGGAAAAACTATTTCTGAAATTTTTGGAAACTAAAATCCTAGAGAAAATAGAATCCTTTAGCTATAAGGGGTAAGGTGACATGAGCTGAAAAACACTTCCTGAACCGCGTGCATAAGGCGGTGTTCTTTAGCAGCTAGCCCATGTTTTTCTCAACTACCTTATCCACTTGCCAAAAATTGGATATTCTTTTTATTCAAAAAGATTTTGCAAATCCCTTAAGATTTTTGATAACCGTTTTTTAGGGTAAAGAATAAGATACTCCATAGAAAAATCTTTCTTGCAAATCTTTGAAGAAGCTGCTCAAAATCCAAAAGATAAAAATCGTGCAAAGCAGTTTTTCGCAGCTTATTCTGGAAACACCCTGATCGCCCTGTTTCCAGGGTTGTTCTGAAGGGTGATCCAAAATATTTTCCGAAAAGCAAAACCGTTTCCAGTGAGTGGTAAATTAAAACTTTCTAATTGGCATATTAACAAGAGTCTAAAAATATAAAACCAAATCAAATCAAGACATCTTGTTGTAACCACTAGTCATCTTGTAGAACGACTTTGCTGCAAACACTTCACAGAATATGCTTCAAACACCGCACGGAACCTGTTTGTCACAGCTGCACATATCTTATGTTTCAAACACTTCTCAGGATATGCTTCAAAACACCTCACAGAACCTGTTCCTCACAGGTGTTCTTACATTGCTGACTTGAGTACCTGTTCTTGATAAACCATTAGTCAAGCAGTTTTAATACATTGAGAACAGCAGTAAGGTCCTGTTTGGAAAGCCTGTTTGGAGCAACAACAACAACACTTGGATTTGTTATCATCAAAACTTTATACATTCTAACAAATTCCCCCTTTTTGATGATGACAAACCAAGTGACCATATTGACTTTCAAGGGCAATTTAAGTGATTTGTACCAATTATTCAAATTCACATGAAGCAGTTAGTATCGAAAAGATTGTAAGAAAATTAACTCGTCTATGGCAGAACTAAAACAATATTGGTCAACCTATCTTCCCCCTTTTGGCATCATTAAAAAGTAGGGGCGAACAGTCAAACAGAGGGTGTTTGCTATCACCACCACTTGGGTAATGGAGGAAAGTCAACAGGCGATACACTTAAGTGTTTTGGTACGGTAATGAGATTGGCCATCCTAGTCACACACAAGCAATTCACAACAGAAAGCAAGCAAGGCAAAGCCAATCAAAAAACAAGATATCCTGTCATTCATCAAAAGAGTGCAACAGAAGGTACAAACTAGCAAGAGAAGTGAGAAGTGAGAACAGTCTATGAGGACAACAGATGGGGGGTGATTAGAGAGCAGGAGGGGAAAATTTTGCTGAGAGGGAAGAGAGAAGGGCGAGGATATCTTCATGGCATTTTGCATTGAGAGCCTTTTCCTCGTCCAGGGCAGCCTTTACAGCGTTAAGCTCAGTACTGAGGCGAGAGTTTTCTTCCAAAACAGCCTCAAGCTTGGTTGAGGAACTGCCAGAAACAGGAGGACGGGGTGTTCTGGTCCCCTGGTCTGAGGCAGACCCTTCAATCAAAGCATACCCACACCCTATAAGGGCGTTACTCCCGATCTCATCAATGAACTGAGCGCCCACCTTCTTCTGCAGTGTCACCCCAAAGTGCTCAAACACACTAGTCAGAAAGAAGCCGTATCCCAGGTCATGTTCCCTAAAGGTGTTTGCAATTCTTGCAATATGTCGAATCATGATGGCAGGAAGGTTAATTTGCACTTCCGTGTCCATCAGATCCATCAAACACTGATCCATGGCATCAGCAAGATTGCGACCCTGGCCTCTGGGGATGACATTCTTGATGATAAACCAAAATAGCAATTGATGGAGCGATGTCATGTCCCCTTTCTTCACAGACTTGGGTGTTTGCAGGCTTGGTTGCTGGCTAAATTTCTGGGCGAGTTCCAGCAGCCTGGCTGTCCCTAGAATAGTCTTGTCTTCCCTCACATATATATCAAAGCCTGTGGAGGGAATCCCCAGAATGTCCCCTAATATCTTCGCATCAAAGCGAAGCTGCTTCCCATTAATAATACTTGTCACCACTCCTTCGGTGACAGTGCAGTTAGCATAGAACTCTGCCAACTCATGTACAGAATACTTCAGCTGGGTGTTTGTAAACAACTTATACCACCCCTGTGCATGCAGCTTGTGCAGAAACACCCCCAGACCCTGTTCCTCAAAATACTTGACCTTAATAATTTTGCCCCTGACAACCCGTCTCTGAATCAATTGGGTCAGTTTGGCTGAGATTGCAGACGGGGTAGATTTCTTGGCTCGTTTAGGTTGGGGCTCAGTAGGAGGGTCTTGGGTGGAGGCATGTTTAAGGGAGGCTTTTCTCTTGGGAGTTTTGAGGGGTGATGGTTTTGGTATAGGAAGAGGCTTATCCTCTGAGGACTCTGAGAACACGGGCGTGCCTTGTTTGAAGGCAGTGTTCTCAGTGTCGCTATCTGATGAAGGCTCAGAGGAGGAATCAATCTCCTCAACAACAGGGGCTGACTGTTTGGCAGGACGAGGAGTGGAGTGAAAAGCTATTCGGGCTGATTTTCTTGTGGGTCTGTTTGTGGGTTTGGCCGAAGAGGGGATTTGCGGTTTTGGTTTGACAAGGGATTCAGTTTTTAAGGGCTCTTCAGTCTGGCCGCTTTTAGGCCTTGATGGTGGTCGTGTTCTTGGCATTATAGTACGCCTAGCCACAATTTTATACCGCTTGCGTTTCTCACCGATTGGTGGTACCGGTGTGGCTTGTTCAGTTTTGGCAGGGGCCTCCTCCAGTTGACCACTACTTCCCCCTTCTTCTCTTGACAAATCCTCCCCTAGGTTTTCCTTAAAAACTTCAGGCCCTGTTTCTGACCCTGTTTCCTGCTCAGGAAACAGCCCAAACGAATTGATGTCATCTAACCCATGGTCCAACAGAAAGAGTTCATCTAAAGCCCCCAATTTCTCTTTCAGATGCCCCAACAAGTTCTTGGGGTTGACATGCGCCCGTTTCACCAAACAAAATCAATTCCCACCCAAATTTGTACGGGATGTCTTCCAATTTCAAATTCACTGTTCTAAGGTCGATACTTTTCAAAAACCCAAAAGGTTTATAGGCAATGGGTCGAGGAGGTTCAATATTTTTACCTTCCATGAGGGCCGTCAGAAATTGTGTAGGTGCAAACAGGGCTGTGGCTGTTTGCAAGGCTGTGCCCTGTGTCTGGTTGCCCTGGGTCAAGGTCGAGGAGCTCTCGAAGCTAATGGGGAACGCCATTTTTCAGAGGAAGGAGAGAGATTAGGATTTCTTGAACAGAGTTTCAGAGCAAGAGAGTTTCGGTGGAGGTGAGAGATTAGCTTTAAAGGGAGAGAGAGACGTGCGAAATCTTTAAAAGATTTTGCCCGTTTTTGCAACAGACTTTAGCATTTATTTAGGCCGCGCACGCCTCGGGAAGAGATTAGCAGTTCTCAATTTGTTGCACACATTTGACAAACAAGAGGCGTACCTGTTTCTGATACTTGTTCTTGAGGTTACTTGCTCAGTAACATTGGACAATAAGGGCAATCTCATTAGACCTCAACGAGTGTCAGCAAGTTGCAAACCTCACATATGCTAAACATGGCACACAAGTTGATTACAAACAAAAATTTAACATGTTGTACCCGTCACTTTTAAATTTTGCAAACAGGGCGAGAGAACAGGTTGGTCAAGTTGTTCTAATTAAGCCTAGTTTGAGTCTATTCCTTTCAAATTGTTCACTACTCAATGCTTTTGTGAATATATCAGCAATTTGATTTTCAGTCGCACAAAAATTCATTGAGATCACTCCCTTTTCAATATTGTCTCTCAAGAAATGATGACGAATGTCAATATGTTTTGTTCTTTTGTGTTGACATGGATTTTTGGCAATGTTAATTGCACTTGTATTGTCACAATAAATAGGAATGCATCCTATGTCAACACAAAAGTCCTTGAGTTGTTGTCTTATCTATAATAACTGAGCACAACAAGATGTAGCTGCCACATACTCAGCTTCTGCTGTGGACAAGGCAACAGAGAGTTGTTTCTTGGTTGCCCAAGATACCAAACAAGGTCCAAGAAAGTGAGTTATACCTGAGGTGCTTTTCCTATCAACCAAGAAACCTGCATAATCAGCATCAGCATACCCAACAAGATTAAAGTTGCAACCTTTAGGATACTATAAGGCTAGATCAGGTGTATGTCTTAAGTACCTAAAAATTCTTTTAACAGCCTTTAGATGAGTTCCTTTAGGGTTTGACTGAAAACGTGCACATAGACCAACACTAAAAACAATGTCAGGTCTACTAGCAGTTAGATATAAGAGTGACCCTATCATGCCCCTATAGGATTTCTCCTCAACTGAGGGACTACCATCATCCATTACCAACCTAGTTGAAGGAGAGATGGGAGTATCAATGGGCTTGGCTGACTCCATCCCAAAACGCTTAAGTAATTCCTTAATATACTTTTGTTGATGGATCATGGTGCCGTTTGAAGTTTGCTTGATTTGCAAGCCTAAAAAGAAATTAAGCTCACCCATCATGCTCATTTCAAACTCACTCCTCATCATTTTTGAAAATTTATTGCACAATTCATGATGAGTTGCACCAAATATGATGCCATCGACATATACTTGGACAATCAACAAATGTTCCCCCTTAGATTTTAGAAACAAGGTATTGTCTACCTTGCCTCTTGCAAAATTATTTTCCAATAAAAAGCTTGACAACCGCTCATACCAAGCTCTAGGAGCTTGTTTTAAACCATAAAGTGCCTTGTCAAGTTTGAAAACATGGTTAGAAAATTCATCACTTTCAAAACCGGGGGATTGTTTGACATACACTTCCTCTTTAAGGTACCCATTTAGAAATGCACTTTTAACATCCATTTGATATAACTTGATCTCCATGTGGGCTGCAAAAGCTATCAAGATTCGAATGGCTTCCATCCTTGCAACAGGTGCAAAAGTCTCTTCATAATCAATTCCCTCTTCTTGGTTGTAGCCTTGAACCACCAGTCGGGCCTTGTTCCTAGTGACTGTTCCGCACTCATCTAGCTTGTTACGGAACACTCACTTGGCTCCAATGATTGTTCTATCCTCTGGCCGTGGCACAAGGTGCCATACCTTGTTTCTTTCGAACTGATGGAGTTCTTCTTGCATGGCTGTGACCCAATCTGAATCTGCAAGAGCTTCATTAATATTCTTAGGCTCAATTTTTGAGAGAAAAGCATAGAAAGCACAGAAATTTTTAAGCCTAGATCTAGTTTGAACTCCTGCATTAATATCAAACAAAATTTGATCAAGAGGATGTGAACTTTGGTATTTCCATGATCGTGGTGAAAGTGGGTTCACAGATATGCTCTCCATCCTAGCTAGAATACTTGGCGAAACAAGTTCAGGACCTGTTCCCAAGCCTGTTTGGGAGCCTGTTCCTGAAATTATCTCAGAAGGGTTCGGCTGATGTTGTCCCGAACAGGGTTCCACCCTATTTCCCCCTGTTTGGTTCACACCCTGCCTACCTTCCTGAAGAACAGCTTCAGGCCTTGATCTCTCAGGTTGATCCTTACCTGGTTCATCTTGAAGCAGCATGTCTTTTTTAACAAGACCTAGTTCGAGGTCTTCCTCCTGTGCATCATTCTCACTTAGAGAGTTAGTTTCATCAAAAAGCACATGCACACTTTCTTCAACACACAAGGTTCTCTTATTAAACACTTTGTACGCCTTACTATGTGAGGAGTAACCGAGGAATATTGCCTCGTCACTCCTTGGATCAAATTTCCCTAAGGCATCCTTTCTATTATTATGCACAAAACATTTACACCCAAAAAGTCTCAAATGCAAAATATTTGGTTTTCTTCCTTTGAGGATCTCATAAGGAGTTTTGTTAAGAACAGGTCTAATCATGCATCTATTTATAATGTAACATGATGTGTTTAAAGCTTCAGCCCAAAAATTTCTAGGAAGACCACTAGCAACAAGCATTGTTCTGGTCATGTCCTCTAGAGTACGATTTTTGCGCTCTACCACCCCGTTCTGTTGGGGTGTTCTTGGAGTTGAAAAATTATGATCAACACCATGCTCATTACAATAGTCAATAAAGCTCGAATTTTCAAATTCTGTACCATGGTCAGACCTTACGCATACCAAAGAGTGTCCTACCCTCTTTTCAGTCTTTTTAATGAAAGCAAGAAATTTTTCAAAAGTTTCATCTTTAGAAGCCAAAAACAAAGTCCAAGTGAAACGAGAGTAGTCATCCACTATCACAAGCACATACCTCTTGCCACCTCGGCTCATGATCCTCATTGGACCACATAGATCCATATGTATTAATTCAAGGGGTCGAGTAGTGCTTATACACTTTTTTAGACTTAAATGAATTTTTGACTTGTTTGC
The DNA here is from genome assembly GCA_029747015.1 of Carnegiea gigantea. Taxonomy (NCBI): domain Eukaryota; kingdom Viridiplantae; phylum Streptophyta; class Magnoliopsida; order Caryophyllales; family Cactaceae; genus Carnegiea; species Carnegiea gigantea. The sequence goes on from JAKOGI010001472.1 coordinate 225,411, forward strand.
CTTTGGCACATGCATCACATACCTTGTCATCATTGAATTTGATGGAAGGTAAGCCAACTACTAAATCTTTGGTTACAAGTTTGTTCAAAAGAGAGTGGCTTGCATGACCTAGTCTTTTGTGCCAAAGCATAACATCATCTTTTAAGGCACTCAAACAAGTCAAATTATTTTGGGGAAGAGTGGAAATACACACTTTATAAACATTTTTGTGTCGCTTCCCCCTTAACACAACATCTCCTGTGTTTATATTTACAACCAAGCAACGTGTTGGTGAGAACACTACTAGGTTGTCTTTATCACACAGTTGGGACACACTTAACAAGTTGTGTTTTAATCCATCTACTAAATAAACATTGTCAATTGAATGGGAGAGTGACTCACCTATCTTACCTATACCGACAATTGTCCCAGATTTGCCGTTTCCAAATGCCACACTCCCTCCTTCTGATGCTATAAGTGAGAGAAAATTGGATTTTTCACCAGTCATATGCCTCGAACACCCACTGTCAACATACCACAGCTGCCTATTCCCTAGACTGTTTGCTGCACTGTTTGCTGGGCTGTTTGCTGGGTTGTTCTCTCTCACTTCAGCCTGCAAAACAAATCAAGGGTTAGTTTTGGGAACCCAGATCCACTTGGGTTCCATTCCTTTAGACGTGTAAATCTCATCTTTCCTAACCCATATTTGTTTTACATGCACTGAGTTCTTTTGAATGGCATACTTTCTTATAGGACAAGCATATCGATAATGCCCTGTTTTACCACAATGAAAACAAACAATATTTTCAGGTAATCCCACATATTTGTTATTCACTGGGTAGGTCATCTTAGGCACAAAACCTAGTCCTCTTCTATTTTGACTATGATGAGTGTTTAACCATTCCAACGCCCTTGAGGACCTGTTCCAGAGCTTGTTTGTGGCAAGGTCCGATTCTAAGTGTTTTATTTTTTCAAGCAAGTTTCTGTTTTCTTCCAGCAAAGACTCGACCTTACCTTTTAAGTCAAGAGATTCTTTTTCTAGCTCAGTCAGTTTAGTGGAACAAGTCTCTTCTTTCATGAGTAGAGTTTCTTTAAGCACATTGATGTTTTTATGCAAGGCAAGAGTCTCTTTGTCAACTTCAAGCTTTTCTAATTTAAGGGTTTCATTTTCAAGTTCTAAATCTCGAACATCCCCTTTTAATTCAGCACATATATCCATTATATTGTACACTAATTTCTCAAGAGTTGATTTATTTAGACCACGTACCTTGTTCTTGAGTTGAGTCAGACTATCCGTTGACCCATCATCTGAATCAGTGTCACTCCTTGCCATGAGTGCTACATCAGCTTCCCCAGCTTCAGACCCTTCCTCATCCTCACTTGAATCTCCCCAGGCCGCGAGCATAGCTTTTGAGAACCTTTTCGCTGAGCTACTTACACCCTGTTTCCTCCCCTGTTTTCTGGGGTGTTCGGGTTCTTATTCTTCCTTGTGCAGTGGGCAGTTTCTCACAATGTGGTCCAGCTTATCACACTTGAAACAACCAGTGAACTGTTCCCGAGGGGTGTTCCTGGCTTTGCTGAAGTCCTTCCTTTTGATGTTTTCTTTGACTTTCTTGAAGAACTTCTTAAATTTTTGAGTCATCATGGCAATCTCCTCCTCCTCAGAATCAGAATCATCTTCTAAGGCCTTTAGTGCAAGACCTCGTTCTCTCTTTGTCTCATCTTTCTATTGAGAATATTTCCTAAGTTCATATGTTTGGAGGTTTCCAATCAGCTCATCTAGGGTGATCTTGTTCATGTCCTTAGCTTCTTGGATGGCCGTTACTTTTGCTTCCCAAGAATGAGGTAAAATTCTTAGGATCTTCCTTACCAATTCTTCGGTGGTGAAGGATTTTCCCAAGGATTTCAACTCATTCGTTATGTGAGTGAAGTGAGTGTACATGTCCATCACACGTTCCCGATCACCCATCTCGAACAGCTCATACTTTCTCATAAGCAATTCAATCCGGGATTGCTTTACTTGATTGGTCCCTTCGTGAGCTACTTGCAAAGCATCCCAGATTTCTTTGGCCGACTCACATTCAGATATGCGAGTATATTCATCAGGACCTAGGCCAAAATATAGGAGTTTCTTGGCCTTGGCATTCTTCTCCATCATCTTGTAATCTTCAGCATTGAACTCCTTAGGCTCCTTGGGGATTGACTTTCCATCTTCAGTTGTTTTCTTAGGGATGAGTGGTCCATGCTTGATGAGCATCCACAACTCATAGTCCTCGGCTTGGATGTAGTTTTCCATCCTATTCTTCCACCAACTATAGTGTTGGCCATTAAAGTATGGTGGACGAGTTATGGATTGACCTTCAAGCATGCCTTGTGGAGTACTCATCTTCAAGGATCTCTCAAAGGTGTTAGCTTTTCAAAGGAGAACCTGCTCTGATACCACTTGTAGAATTAGAGAGTACACAACCACAAGAGGAGGGTGAATTGTGGTGTCTGATTTTCGCAAGTTGCTGACAAACAGTCTTAGACCCTGTTCGCACAGGTTGTTTCTGAGATAAGCATAAGCGAAAATCCAACAAAATTGAATGCGGAAATAATGGACACAGGATTTTTACATGGAAAACACCTCTAGTCCAACTGAGGTTAAAAACCACGACCTACTTCCTGTAGGATTTGCACACTTCACTAAACGGGCTAAACACGTTACAATAGTAACACACCTTGTTACAACTTGTAACACACGTAACTTGTCTTCCCTAAGACGAGTTACCCCACGTCCAAAATCCCCTTGATTTGGACACACACTCTACTCACTCTTGTGAAAGAAGAATGTAAAGAAAAAACACCCTATTACAATGCTTCTCAACTAAGCTAATATAGGGTACAATGAAGTCCTAGTATGCCAAGTTTGAAAGCTCAATTAATTCACTCACAAGGCTCAGTTTTCTTTTCAAATGTTTTAGCTCATGAACTCAGATTTTTTCTCTTTGAAAACCGATGTCACCAAGATTGTAAGAAGCCGCCTTTTATAGTGCTTGGAAAACAATTCATCAAAT
>JAKOGI010001473.1:0-70000 GCA_029747015.1 Carnegiea gigantea
CATGTATTATTTTAATAATTATTTTGATTATATTATATATATATATATATATATATATATATATTATTTCGTTTAATTTACTTTATTTTATATATTTTTCTGGTTAAGCATTAATAAAATAAAGAGGAGAAGAGAAGACATCGAAGTTCGGATTTTACGCACTAGTCGGTCCAAAAATATTGATTTATGAAAATATTATTTCCATATTGATTTATTTAGGCTAGGGTTACAAAAATGTTACTCCTAATTGAAGAAAAGTTAGAAGATTTGGAAGAGAAGGAGTCTAAGAAAAACCCTAATAGCTAATATTATTAAAACCCTACTCCACCCTCTTTTCCTTCTCCTCATATATTATCTTCACCGCACGCCTAACCAAAAATATAACCACGGCAGCCTCATAGCCACGCCTTCCGCTCCTCAAACACCATACTCCATGTTCATCACGAAAACAACCCACGGCAGCTTCCTTCCTCACCCTCAATCATCATCACCATCTTCAAATCCCATCTACCCCATCACGCCAAACCTTACCTCACCATTCATCATCATCTCCTCGCCACATTCAACGCCTAAACCACATCCCACACAGCAGCCGCACCATCAACCTTATCACGCCTCCACCATCATAAATCATCATCATCATCGTGGCTCACCACCAACACCATAACAATTCGTATTGTGCTGCCTTTTTATTTTCATTTTTATTTAATTCTTTTTCTTTTTTTGCGTTTAGTTTATTATTAAACGTGAAACCTTTGGTTAATTGTTATGATTTTATTTTTAAATATGAGTGAGTAGTTTCCTTGTGTTTAGTATAATCTATTTGAAACCATGCTAAATTAATTATTTTGAAATAAGTTTTATGCTTTATTGTCTAGTTGATTTTCATTCATAATTCTATAACGATTAGTATTTATCGTTCATGATATTCGTGTTATATTAATTAGAATGCATGCTAGTCAGTTTAATACGAATTCATATTATAGTTTAAAAGGCTTTAATACGTAAAAGTTATAGTCTTTTAAGCATTAGTATCGCCATAATTAATCATGGATGGTTCAAACACATCTCTTTTAATTAGATCATCGTTATGGATCTTTGTTAAATCAGTTTGCTGGCAAATTGGTTACAAGACAGTAGATGGTGTTTTTCTAATACGTAATACTCTAGTTTGAATAAATTCTTGCACTGGTGTGAGGGTTATCAAAACTAATAGGGTTTATATTAGGGCTGGACCTAAATAAATTATAATATAAGGAAAAACGAGGAAGATCCACTGGTGGGCGTTTTCTACAATCTAACTCATGGATAAATCGACGTGTGTGTTGATGATAAATATTAATTTGCATGGTGGATATAAATTATGCTAAGTATTTTTCATAAATTTGATATCTTTGATAATTATTTGTTACTTTTTAGTTAATTTGTTTAGTTTGTCAATTTTTATTCTTCAATTTATAAGCTTTAATTTAAATTCTGTTTACCCTCCCAAAAGAATAGTCTTTTAGAAGTGTCTTGGTAATATTAGATTAGTTAGATTTTGATTTTTAGTGCAATTATAATTTTCAGATTTAATTTATATTCTGTTTTACCGCTTAATTACCTGTTTGCTAGAAATTAGGTTAAAAATAGTTTCTTTTGTTTTTTTCAAGTTTTAATCCATCCTAGGGTTTATATAGTGTCCTATTCTGCCTCTATTTAATTTCAAAATTTTTTGGAAATTATTTGATAATGTTTCAGAATTATTTCGTGAATTGGATATGTGCAGGTTTTTATTTTAATAAGTCTAAAAATTATGTTTTTAATTTTTATTTCATGTTTTTTAGGTCCTGTTAAGTCCAGAAAATTACATCCTAAAATATGGGCAATTTTGTTATTTATTTTGGTATTTTATATTGGTTCAGTTTATTTTTCTCTAATTTCAGATTTTATTTTTTGTTTGCATTTTCTGGAGTTAATTTTCTATTTTAATTTTTCTGAATTTAATTATATATAATTTTGGAGTTATAAATTTATAAACTTGCAGAATATTAAAAGCTTGTTTTAGAGCTACAAATTAAATTACTACTTCGATTTTATAAATGATATTTATAGCATATGAAAGTAGGGATCGATCCCACGAGGAAAGATATATATATATATATGTGTGTGTGTGTGTGTGTGTGTATATATATACACACACACACACACACACACACACACAGATATATATATATATGTATTTATGTATGTATGTATGTATACATATATATATATACACACACATACATATATATGTGTGTGTGTGTGTGTGTGTGTATATGTACGGGTCCTCCATAGCGAAGACAAGGAAGAGGGTCCTAAGATTCCTCCAAGGTCCAATGCAAGTTCTAAAGTCCAAGCAATGGTTCAAAAGTTAGAAGAGTGCCAAGTAGCAGCATCCGGGTTAAACAACCAGAATGCACCCAGTTTTGTTCATTTCATTTCTTAAGCTACATTGTGGTTCAAGATTGATATTTTTGCATTTTGAAGCAATCATGCATAGTTGAAGTTAAGAGATCAAGGCCTTTTGTTCAACCTATCAGTTTTGGTTCAAAACTGCATGGTAAAATGTTTTAATAGAAATCTTCTACTTAAACATGATTTAACCTTGATTTCTTTGTATTCGGGTTTGTACACACTCTAAGGAGTCCCCCCATGGCCTGAAAATAAAAACATACTAACTTTTGATTGGTGGAAACAAGGTCTCAAGACTGGGCTAAAAACTGCCTTGTGAACCCGATTGAAGTACTATGTGTTTTTCCTTCTCTGAAGGGTTTCCTCAGCTCTCTCGTTGCTTGGTTGCTTCACTTACTAGTCAAGAAGCTTGGAAACTCAATGATTTGCTGCTAAAAGAAGCCTTGGGACGTGTTCTACCAATGAGAGCATAAAGGAAGATTAAACACGTAGCATTTTCATTGGACAGCAGGAAAGGGGATGTACTTTACGGCTACTTTTCTTCACATTTTACTAGTAATGCTGCTGAATTAGTTTAATTACAATGTATTAAAGTTAATTACATCATTTGTTTTGCTTTCCTTAGTAATATGGTTGTAATTAGATTAGTTTAAGCAAGCATGTAATCTGACTTTGTTCTAAGTGCATAGTTAGCTAGCTAATACGTTTCATCCCTAAGAAGGAAACCTCCACCAGCTAGCTTGGTTGTTTAGTTGCTTGCTAGGCTTTGTACTAAAGTGTGGCCACAGCCATTTTGAAAGGCACACTTGAACATTGAATGAAAACCAATTTGAGAGCATTTTAGCTTTCATCCTCTAAATACTTCACTTGCTTATCCTTAATTTGGTCGATTAAGGTGGTGATCAAGTAAATCCTAAACCTTGATTAAGTAGTGATTCTGTATCTTGATCACAGTTTAGGGACCCTAACCTTAAGTTTAGTGGTGTTTCTGTATCTAAACAAGAGCTTAGATTATCCTTCTTCCATTCATTCATACACGGTAACACTTAAACTTCAACTTGAATTCAGCTTGCTAGCCTTTAGCTTTTGAATTTGGTTTTGAGTTTTAGTGTTTTCCTATCAAGATATATCATATTTGGTATTAGAGCTGTGGTTTCTCCTTGGCCTGGTACGTCCCTCCACTTCCAGAATTCATTCCCACTCAAAACTTCAAACACATTCCTATCTTGAATCCAAACACAAATCGTGAGCAAGATGAGTTCTAGCATGAGTTTGGAAGAAAGGTTTGAAGCATTAATGAGGTAGAATGAATTGTTGGCAAAGAAGATTCAAGAGGATACTCAACATAACCAAGAAACTCAAGCTCAAAATGAGTATTTAAAAAGGCAGCTTGGTTCGGTTTTGAAGCAAAAGCATAAAATGAACGAAGAAACCTTACAATTTGAACCAAGAAGGCAAGAATAAGTCTTCAGCCATGAAGTTGATTCATCTATTGAAGATGAACCAGTAAGAATGGCAAGGATAGAACCACGGATGTAAGCAAACACTAATGATTTCAAAGTTGAAATTCCAGAATTCGAAGGAAAGCTTGATCCAGATGAATTTCTAGATTCGTTGCATATTGTTGAACGTATCTTTGAATATAAATACATTCAAGAGGATAAGAAGGTCAAGTTAGCCGCCTTAAGACTTAGAAAGTATGCTTCATTATGGTGGACAATCCTATGTGCTAAACGGGTTAGGGAAAGAAAGTCTAAAATCAGAACTTGGGACAAGATGAAATCAAAGCTTAAGGCTCATTTTCTTCCCCCAACTTATGTCCAAGATTGTTATTCTCAACTCCATAATCTTACTCAAGGTAGCATAAGTGTTGAATAGTACATACGCGAATTTGACAAACTTGTGATTGAGTGTGATGTACAAGAACCCGAAGAGCAAACTATTGTTAGATACTTAGGAGGTCTTGATCCTAGGTATGCTAATGTGGTTGATTTGCAAGCATATACTAACTTTGATGAAGTGTGTGTGCTGGCTCACAAGGTTGAGCAGCAAAAGAAAGCAAGGCAGCCTCTTAAACCCCAAAATCCAAAGCCTTACACCCGAAACCGACCCTTTAACAAGGGGAGTTCTAACCCTATTTCCAAGCCACATAATTTATCCCCTTCTTTTCCACAAAGAACCCTAACTCCACAAAAGATCCAAACTCCTCAAAATAGGCCTAATCCCAATCCCATGCGTAATAGAAGATGATTCAAATGCCGAGAACTTGGGTACATAGCCTTGGACTACCCAAACCGTAAGGTTATTACTTTGTCCGAATGGTCAGCCGTGAAGGATGTCTTTGAAGAAGAAGAAAAGGAAGGTGAATCTAAAAATGAACTTGAGGAAACTCAAGAGGAAGTAGTGAAAGAAGATGATGAAGTTGAGTTGCTAGTTTTGAGAAGAGTTCAAATAACCAGAAAGGAGTAAAAGATGAGCAAAGGGAGAACATATTTCATTCTCGTTGTATAGTTCAAGGGAAGGTATTTTCTTTGATTATTGATGGAGGAAGCTATGCAAATGTGGTTTCTCTAAGCATGATTGAGAAACTAGGATTACAAACTATGACACATCCACATCCCTACAACATTCAATGGCTGAATCAAAGTAAGGGAATCCAAGTGAACTCACGGTGCTTGATTTCTTTCTCCATTGGAAAGAACTATCAAGATGAGTTTTGGTGTGATGTTATTCCTATGTATGCTTGTCATATGCTTTTGGGGAGATCATGGCTATATGACCGTAAGGTTATGCATAATAGTTATTTGAATTCGTATTCCTGTACCAAGGATGGTAAGAAGATTACTTTAGCCCCTTTATCCCCATCAAAACTCCATGAAATCAAGCCTCAAAACAAGCCCAAACATTCTGATTTGCTATTATCTATAAATGAACCTTTGTTAAAGGCTTCTCAACATGAGTTTAAGGCCTTTAAAGAGTGAATTTTGAGTATGCAAGAAGAATTAGCAACCCCTTTATGCACTCATCCCATAGCTAAAACACTCATACAAAACTTCTATTATTTGTTTCCTGAGGAGATACCCACGAATTGACCTCCTAAAAGAGATATCCAACACCACATTGATCTTATTCCTGATTCCATCCTACCAAATAAGCCTATCTACAAGATGAATCCAAAGGACACCATATAAATACAAAGACAGATTGAAGAATTGAAGTCTAAGGGCTTAATCCATGAGTCCTTAAGTCCATGTGCTGTGCCTGCTCTTTTGGTGCCAAAGAAGGATGGTGGAATGCATATGTGTGTGGATAGTAGGGCAATTAATAAGATCACAATCAAATATATGTGTCTCATACCTAGACCTGAAGCCATGTGGATGAATTACATGGCTCTAAAGTGTTTTCAAAGATAGACCTTCAAAGTGGATACTACCAAATTCGGATTAGAGAAGCTGATGAATGGAAGACCGCCTTTAAAACTAAAGGGGGGCTTTATCAATGGTTAGTTATGCCCTTTGGTCTTTTAAATACACCTAGCACATTCATGAGATTGATGAATCAAGTATTCAGGCCGTACATAGGTAAGTTTGTGGTGGTTTACTTTGATGGTATCTTGATTTATTCCAAGGATGAGCATGAACATCAAGACCATCTAACTCAAGTGATGCTTGTTCTGGAACGTGAAAGGCTATTTGGTAACCTTAAGAAATGTGCTTTCTTCACCCCAAAAGTACATTCTTAGGTTACATAGTCACTAGTGATGGCATTAAAGCAGATGAAAGCAAGATTGAAGCTATTCGGTCTTGGCCTACTCCTAAGTCCATTCATGATGTTCGAGCTTTTCATGGATTAACTTCATTTTATAGGAGGTTTATTAGAAGTTTCAGCACCATTATGGCTCCTATGACTGAAGTTATCAAGGGTACATCATTCCATTGGACGCTAAAAGCTCAATCTGCCTTTGAAGAGGTCAAGAGAAGACTTACTGAAGCACCTGTTCTTTCCTTGTCATGCTTTAGTAAGATATTTGAAGTTGAATGTGATGCTTCTGGAGTTGGTATAGGCGGTGTTCTTACTCAAGAAGGTAAGCCATTAGCCTTCTTTAGTGAGAAATTATGTGATTCAAGAAGAAAATACTCCACCTATGATAAAGAGTTCTATGCAATTGTGAGATGTTTAGAGCATTGGAGTCATTATTTGATTGCAAGTGAGTTTATCCTCCATTCTGATCATGAAACTTTGAAGTATATTCAAGACCAACACAAGCTAAACTCACATCATCCCAAGTGGGTTGAGTTTCTCCAGTCATTTCATTTTAAGATCAAGCACAAATATGGAAAGTTTAACTAAGGTGCCAATGCTTTATCACAGAGTTATCTACTTTTGTTTCAATTAGATACTTGTGTACTTGGTTTTGAGCATCTAAAAGTTTTGTATGGTGAAGATGAAGACTTTGGGAGTTGTTTGCTTATTGTTCAAAGCACCCCAAATGAGATTTGCTTATTCAAGAAGGGTTCCTTTTCAAAGGTACACGGCTGTGTGTACCACAGTGTACCACAAGAGAGCTTCTAATCAGGGAAGTGTATGGAGGTTCTTTAGCTGATCACTATGGTGAAAACAAGACACTCATCATACTAAGGGAGTATTACTACTGGTCAGGTATGGAAAAAGACGCACAAGATATTTTGAAAAGGTGTAGGACTTGTCAAGTGGCCAAAAGTCACTCCTTACCCCACGGCCTGTACATATCATTACCTATTCCTATTTCTTCTTGGGTTGATGTAAGTATGGATTTCATTCTTAGACTGCCTAAGACCCAAAGGAACAATATATGTATATATATGTGTGGGTGTGTGTGTGTATTCTTTTGTGTGTGTGCATATATATATATATATATATATATATATATATATATAATCTATATATATATATATTATGTGTGTGTGTGTTGTTTGTGTGTGTGTGTGTGTGTGTGTGTGTGTGTGTGTGTCTCTCTCTCTCTCTCTCTATATATATATATATATGTGTGTGTGTGTGTGTGTGTGTGTGTGTGTGTGTGTGTGTGTGTGTGTGTGTGTGATGTTTTCCCCACTTAGGAACCTTATTAAAGAAAAAAAGATACAGGACAGAGTGAAAGAATAGACGTTTAGTCATCATGACCATCCATCCTTGCCAGCCATTTTCATTTCATCCACTAACACCAAGTGGTCTCCACCTCCTCAAGATCATCAAACTCAATTTTCGTGGATGCAAAACTATCCAACGAGCAGTGGCAGAATTTGTCATCAGTGATTTTAGAGGTATATTTATATGAGTTATATCAATGGGTGCAATCAATTTGGGATATACATATATCCTTATGGTTGACGCTAAAGCCACGAGAAATTGTGTTAAGAGGTCTATACAACTTGGATATAAGGACATTATGATTGAAGAAGACATGATGATCCTTATACAAGTAGCATATGGCTAAATATATGTTCCATGGCAAGTTCATACTCTCATCCAAGATATCAAATGTTTCCTTAGTCAAGCTACTGCTGTTCAAGTTTATCTCATTTATCGCGAAGGCAATATAGTAGCCCACTAGATGGTCAAATTAGAGTTTTTACTTTCTTTCTTTACTAGTATTTCATATTCTCATCCTCGTTGTAATGAGTTCCAATTTCTTCTAATTGCTGATAGTATGGACAGATCCCTTAAGAGAAGGATTGCCTAATATTATGATGATATACTTACTCTCCCCCAAAAAAATGGTGATAACTTTTATCTTGCTTTTAATTCAAATGATGCCTTCTTATTCCTATTTTTCCATTGCACAGCTTAATTTGTATTGACCATTGTGGCCATGTCTCAATTCCATATCCTTTTGGAATGGACCCTAATTGCTACCATCATGAATGGTATGAGATTGTTTGCAATACAAATTAGGCTAGTGAAACACCTTCCTCATCATGTTTGTTATACATATTTGCAAAAGAGTAAGAACACTAGACAAGGTTGGAAAAGTCCAACTAAAAAATAATCAATGACCTTAGAGTTATGTGCGACACATGCAATAATCCCACAATATGTGCTAGATAAATATTGCAGCTAAGTATACTCCTATGATAGGATGTGAATTAGATCAATATTTTATTTTGAATGATCTAACTGTATATAAAGAAAGTATAGTCATTTTGCTCTGCATATTTGACAATTTTTGACACAATATGAGAAAAGGTTTTTTGGAGGTTATTTGTAGTAAACATAAACACAATATAATGCACAACCTTAACAGTATGTAATATTAAAATTTTTTGACTGTAAGTAAATGTGGGACTAATAAATAATACAATAATATAACCATTTGAAATGAACTACAAATTATAATTTCAAAACTTAAGGAAATATAATAGGACTTAGCATTCTATGGTTCTATTTCTAGTGAAGTCACTCGTAGGCCCTGTTCATTACAACTATTCATAAAAAATTTAATTTAATTGAAATATGTTTAGTCAGTGAAAAGTTTAGGAAAAAATAAGTTTGAATAAATTTGGTTTTGCATGTTTACTTTGTAACCCACAAAAATCAATTACCGAGCAAATTTCAAGAAGTTCAGATTTTGTTCATAGTTAAGATAAATCTAATTTAACTAATTTTAAAACAAGTAAGTTGAAAAGAACGCCCTTAAGAATTAAAAATGCATGCCACGTGTATGAGAAATAATTCGCATCCAATTTGATGAGCAAAAACATACAAATAAAATGTATTGTAACTTGTACAAAATCACAAAATCAATACATAAACAAATAGATAAATAAATTTGTGATCACTATGTGGTATATCTGGAAATGGAGAAACTTAGTGTGCTTCAACAGTTCCGCTACCATATCCAGTGACAAGCCCAAATTTTTAATGGGACTCTAGCGACGGAGGAGTTGCAAAGAGGGGGGGGGGGAACGAAGTGTTTGTGAGCTAGGAACGTCCACTAGAAGACTGGACAGTATTGAATACTGATGGTGCCTCCCAAGGAAATCTGGGGCCAGCAGGAGGAGGAGTCCTAAGAGGGCACCGAGTAGAGTGGCTCTGCGGATTTGTTGAAGGAATAGGTTATTGTACGTCGATGAAAGTTGATATTAAAGCAGTATATAAGGGTCTCCGATTGGCTAAGAGTATGAACATTTCCAAGCCTTGGGTCCAAGTCGATTCCCTAATGGTGGTTGGTATGCTCAGGCGTAGTTTAGCATGAACTATGGAGCATGAGCCCTTGTTGAGAAGATGTGCCAACCTCGTCCACTCCCATTGGTGGGAGGTTATAATCACTCATTGTTACCGAGAGGCTAAGCAAGTGGTAAATAAATTAGCTAATATGGGAGTCGAACTTGGTTCTTGCTGTATTGTTTACCACTCTCCTCCTTGTGAGGCTAGGGATTTTATTTTTGCTGACAATGTATGGGCTACTGGGCCCAGATTGACCCGAAGTTAATAAAAATTTCATTAGGGCGTGGCCCCTCTTCCGCACCAAAAAAATAAATAGATCAATAAATTAACGAATTAAATTAAGTTGACTTAAATCAATATAAGTTGATTTTTTTAACCTTAAACAAAGGTCTCAAGTTTGAGCTATATGAATGGAGAAAATTTATTATAAGAGAACTTTATCTTATTATAAACCAATGGTAATTCAACTACATTGAAATGAAAGGTTCATTTTTTTTTTAAAAAAAAGAAAAAAACTTGAGTTAAACTTTACGAAAACGTTATTATTGCTAACAAAAAGTATGCTAAAAGTATAGCAACATTTGATGATTGGTTCTTTTTATTTTTTTTATAATTAAACCCCCTTATTTTAAGGTGATATTTTTTCACCTAATTTAGTCAGACCATATTAATCAAAATTGGGTATTGATTTTATTAGCATTGTAAACTTTATTGGATGCCAACAAAATTAACAATCTTAAAAAGACTTAAACTATGAAATGTCAGTCCGTTAATGACCGGAAGTAAAGACTGCAATCTGTTAAGTACATTAAATATATTTTCTAAGCACATTTGAAGAAAAAAAATTGACGAAGAAGAAAATGAAGGCAGGAACAAAATTGTTTTTAAATTACCCAACCAAAAGTACTGCTAATTTGCCTAATTGGGCTTGTTCTATTTCGCGTTTAGATACAGCTAATAGATGTAAGGAAATGTAAAGAGTTGTAAGGAGCTGTAAGAAGATGCAAGGAGCTGTAAGACGATGCAAGGAGTTATAAGGAGATGTGAAGAGTTGTAAGAAGATATAAGGATAGATGTAAGAAGTTGTTGAATATTATAAAAAATTTATATGAGATGTAAGAAGATGTAAGAAGCTGTAAGAAGATGTACGGAAATGTAAGGAGATATAAGGTGATGCAAGAAAATGTAAGGATAGATGTAAGAATTATGTTAAAAATGTAAGAAGTTATAAGGTGATGTAAGAAGTGAAAGAAGATATAAACTCTACGCTAAGTTCTCAAAAACGCAAAATAGAACAGGACCTAAAACCATGTAATTGGCCCCTAAAAAAAATTAAAAAAAAATCTCCATTATCAGTAGTCGTCTGCAATCCGAACAACTTGGAGCCGATCTATCTCGCCAAGCCGCCGAGGGTTAAGTTAAACCCTGCCACCTCCGGCGCCATTAATGGCGACTTCAGTGCTCGTATCCCGCCATCTCCGCCGCTGTCGATTCTCTCTCCTCCGCCCGCTTCTCTCATTCCCCATCCCAAACCCTAACCCTCCACAGCCACACCCGAGCTCCTCCGATGTCACTTACTCTCCCTTCTTGGCCTCAACGACATCGTTCAGGTGCTTTTCTTCGCGGTCATCTGACTCGGGGGTTTCGTCTCACGAGTTTAACTCAGTTACCGAGTCGGAGCTTCGGAGTCTAGGGCTCGCCGACGGCGCTCAGATTTCCGACGCTGTCGATGGTCTTCTAGACGATTCTATTCTTCCTATTAACGCTCTTGTCGCTTTGCTTGATGGGTTCCATGATCTCACTGGTCTTCCTTGGTGAGTTATTTGTGCATTTTCTAAGTCTGTTTTGTTGATGAGGCTGCTGGTGGCCGGAAATTAGTAATGAAATGCGAAAATGCATGTATATACTGATGTTGTGTCAATATGTTTGATGAAGGCTGAAAGTTTTGTGCTTTTTTTATTTTATTTTTTTGGGTATATCAGGTGGATGGTAATTGCCTCATCAACTTTGGCTCTTAGAATCACTATATTCCCATGGTTGCTCTTGCAACTTCATAAGTTGAAGAAGATTGAGCAGCTGTTTCCCAAATGTAATATTTTCAAATCTCTGTCATCATTGGCCCACACTTTTTTGTCCGCATGTATTCCTTTTCTTAGTCAATTAACTAACGTTGATGAATCCAAATTTGGTTCATTTTTGCAAATCGGCGATGATGGTTTACTGCATTTCAGACATGCAGATATGCCTAGGTTCTTAGTGCCTCGTGTATGAAGAAAATTGAGAAGTTTGCGGATAATCTATAGGTTCAGCCACCTGTTCTCATTTTCCGAGGAGAGTGGGGGTTGGTGGGGACAGAAGGGAGTGGTGGAGCATGTTGGGTTTGTTTACTATGTGCAATACTGCAAATACATTCACTTGCCCTGCTGTGACTTGGATTTCAGTGTGGATTTTCTGAGATGTATACATCAAAAAGCTGATGCACTTAAATACTGGATGTAAAGAAGTGTCTGGTTTAGTGGATTAATTTAGTTTAGGGTCTTTGGCTTCATCGCTTGAGCTTGAGTATTCAGTGCCTGGTTTAGCGGATGCTTTCAGTTATAGTTTAGGCTATTTGCTGTGTTGCTCGAGTGTGCATATGATTTTCCAAACAAGTATGCCTACAGGTGTCAAATTCATTTCAGAATTTGGTATAAAATAAAGTTTCAAGTTCTGTATGTGTGTTTTAGTGTTGATTATTTGCTAAATGTATTACTATTATCCTATTACACTGATATATGAGTGTTACCAGTTTATGCTTTGATGGGATTCGCACTGGTATCTTGTTGATATTAATGTAGTTGTTGCTGTTAAGGATTATATTTGATCAGTATATGGTTACAGTGCACAGTGAATAGCGTTTACAGTTTTTGCTTGGTAAGTGTTGTAAACTGGAACTAGATATTGAGCTTGTTTGCCCTTGAGTTACACATCTATTTGTAGCCAGTCACTCATGCAAATATCATTGGTTAGATAAAGTTATTAGGACACATTTGGCTTCTTGGGATTTTTAATTTTTTAAAAACCCACATATGGGCAAGTGCGCCACCTGCTTCTTCCGAGTATAAAGTTTCCTAGTATTCAGGACGCCGCGTGATGGTAGTGTTAGAGTGTTAGGATTCATGGAGATCCACTCCGAAACAAAATGCTCTAATTCCATCATCAGCTCTCAAAATGAAACAACAAAATAGTGGTATTTATAGTCTGTAAACACCTAACCAGATAAGAAAGATATTATACCTATAATACTACCTTACTATTTATAGTATGACTTATATCTAAAGTATTCTATCTTTGACAATACCTCCAAGATAAAATCCGAAGATACAAAATAAAAATACAGTCAAAACAGGAAGCTAATAATATTCTATAAGTTACGTTCTTGTTACTTCCCTTTCTTTAGATTTGCATCAATTCATTAAAACAACTAATGCAGAACTTGTATTTGGGTAATACTTAAAAACGTAGAAAAGGAGTGTCCATGTTTTGTTGTACCTTTCTAACTTAAAAGATTTTCAATTGAATGTCATGTGGAAATTTTGAAGTGCCTCCTCCATTGCCGCCACCTTTCTCAGGAAGGAGTTTCGTTGATCAGTTCTCTCTTTTTCGGAGAGAACGGCAAGCGCTTGGATGCCCGTCATTTTTGTGGTGTTTGGCATCATTTGCTGTTCAGGTGTGTTGAGAAGTTCTTTTACAATGGTTTACTGTGCTTGCAAACAGCTCTTGACTGTCCCTACGTTGCTATTGATTTGCAGGTCCCCTGCTTTATCTTGTGGATGGCTACTATTCGGAGAATGTCGTTGGATCATCATCCAGGATTTGATGCTGTGAGGCTCTGATAGTTTGGAATTCTACTGCTGAATGTTCTGTTTGATTAAGATCCCCTAAATTATTGTGCCAAAAAAATTCATTACTCACTGGCACAATTAATTTAAAATTTTCGGCTTACATTTTATGTTAGACTTGTGCTGAGTTAGACTCAATAAGTGTGAACCCAATTATTCTGCAGGGTGGGATCTTTTGGTTCCAAAATTTGACTGAATTACCTAATGGTGTTCTTGGCCCCATCTTTCCTGTGCTGATTGCTGGGCTCCATTTCTGTAATGTCCAGGTATTCCTTGCAAATGCTTATCTAGCAGTAAAAGACTTAACTTTTTTTTTGTGGCCATTTCATTTAACTCTGCTTGTGTTCTCTCTTGGAAGTCATAATGACGTAGTCATCAAAGCTTTGCTGTTCTTGTCATATGTGAATCGTAAGTTCAAGATGATCATGTGGGCATTTTATGAAGAGACCTGTATGCATTTGCTAACTTAAAACTTTTGGAATTCCAGTTGCGTGGTCACATGATCATAAATTTGTGATTGCTGGTGTATTATGATATGATGGAAGGATGTTGTTGTCTCATGCACTAACCACATTCTTTGACTATGTTGCTTTCGGGTTATTACTCATTGCTCATCAGTACTAGTTACTCGGAATATTATCTGACATGTTCTCCAGAACTTTTCTGCAAGGTTTGAATTATTGCAATATGTATTCTGAGTCGTCTTTCCTGCTATGCCAGATCTCTTTCCGATCCTCTTCAGTTGGAAAAGCGAAAGGATGGCTTGATTTGCTAGCCAAAGTAGGTGATGAAGTTTTATTTTAATATGTTGATGTTTTTCTTGGAAGTTCAGGCTAAGCGACCCTTTTCAGGTTTTTAGGTTGATCATTTACTGACTTCTTCATCATAGAAAATAAAAAGGGCGGGGGGGAATGGCTATCAATTTGTTTATCCTATATAAGTTCTCAATAAATTTCTAGACTTATGCTGTCTATTTTTTCTCTTTTCTTTTCTTTTCTTTTCCTTTTTTGTTTGGTGCAGTTGTATAGGAAGTATTTGGAGCTACTAACATTGCCAATCCTATTTGTAGGGTTCCATATACCTCAGGCAAGTTTACTAGTCTCCTTCTTCTTTTCTTTTGTTTTTTAAAAATTTGATCATGATTGTTGCCTTGTTGGGCTGACATCACTAAATTCTAATGTTCCTTTTTATGTGTGGCATATCTACCATTGATGAATTAGAATATCTGCAGAGGCCGGGGGGGTTCCGTTGTACCCAAGTTGGAGTATTAGTTGACTCAGATCACATACAAAGGATGACTTTTATGATATTATAAATGAGAATCGTTAGTGTTCATTTTCATTTTCATTTTGAAGCATAATTCTGGAAAGCCCAACAATGGTCGTCATAATACCTTTGTAGTCTGAACAGTTTGGAATGGTTTCTAACAAAACAACAACTTCTAGTGTGGGTCCCGCTTTCGCGGGGTCTGGGGAGATCCAGCTGTAGGCAACCTTACCCCTACCGGTATTCCTACCCATAGAGAGGTTGATTCCTTAAGACCCACAAAACAGTTTTTTTGAAAAAGGTTTGTAGAGAAAACGATTGCAAACCAAAAACCAAGTAGGAGAAAATGGGCCGGAGAGCAAAAATAAACAAGGAGTAGAGACATACCTCATCCAACCAGGGGCGCCAGATGCCGTCACATTTCAGAAAAGTACGACCTGCAGACAAGTACACCAAAACCCTACCCGCCCCGCCCCACTGAAGCTACTACCACTTACGCGGCCGGTCCCCTACAATCAGAGACCTTAATCCTATCCCGCCATAACCTCCTATCCTGAGCCATGTCTTCTGTCAGACCGGCAATTCTCAGGTCCTCTCTAACCACTTCCTTTAGGCTCTTCTTCGATCTACCCCTCCCTCTCTTTGCACCGGGGGGGACGATCATCTCGCACCTCCGCACTGGGGCGACCACACTTCTCCTCTTTATGTGACAGAACCATTCGAGCCTCGATTCCCTCATCTTCTCCTCTATGGGGGCAACTTCAGCTAAGCTTCTGATTACTGCATTCCTAATTCTGTCCAATCGCGTAAAACCACACATCCACCTGATCATTCTCATCTCAGCTACCATCAACCTTTGGGCCTGCGTCTTCCTTAGAGGCCAACACTTCGATCCATAGAGAACAGCCGGTCTAACTACCATCCGATAAACTTTGCCTTTCAATCCTAGGGGTACTCTCTTGTCACACAGTACCCCTGACGCTGACTTCCACTTTTGCCAACTCACTCTTATTCGCTGGCTAATATTCTCGTTAATGTCCCCATTTTGTTGGATGATCGAGCCCAGATACTTAAATTTAGCGACCTTTGGTATCACCCTCCCATCCAATGTGATTTCTCTCCCCTCTTCTATCCTACCACTGAAACAGCAATGGAGGTATTTCGTTTTTGATCTACTTAACCGAAAACCCCTAGCTTCCAGCGTATGCCTTCAATTCTCCAACTTGTCATTCACCTCCTGCCTGGTCACATCGATAACATCTGCAAATAATATGCACCAAGGCACCTCGTCCTGGATTCCTCTAGTGAGTTCATCCAAAACTAAAGTGAAAAGAAACGGGCTTAGGGCGGAGCCCTGATGTAGGTCTATACTAATAGCGAAGTCGTTAGAGACCCCTCCCGGTGTCCTAACATGCGTCCGTCCTCCCTCGTACATATCCTTGATTACACGGATGTATGCGGGCGACACCCTTTTCTCTTTCAAACACCTCCACAATACCTCCTTCGGGACTCGATCATACGCTTTCTCTAGGTCAATGAACACCATATGGATATTCATCTTTCTATCCCTGAACAAGCCCGTGAGCCCTCTGAAGAGGTGGATCGCCTCAGTGGTCGACCTGCCTGGCATGAAATCAAATTGGTTCTCTGAAATCTCTACAACCTCTTGTAACCTTCTCTCAATCACCCTCTCCCATACCTTCATAGTGTGACTGAGCAGCTTGATGCCCCTAAAGTTATTACAAACTTGAATATCCCCTTTGTTTTTGTACAGTGGGATGACTGTGCTGACCCTCCACTCTCTGAGCATCTTGGCGGTCCTGTAAATAACATTAAACACCTCCGTGAGCCACTCTAGCCTTACCTCCGCCATAAACTTTCAAACTTCTACTGGTATCTGGTCTGGGCCCACTGCCTTCCCATTCGCCATCTTCTTCAAGGCCTCCTTAATCTCCTCTTTTGTTATATGATCGCCCGCTCGCTGATCGCTACATTCTCCTCCCTACTACAGTCGTCTCGCACTCCTTCCCTATTTAGAAGTTTAGCAAAGAACCTTTGCCATCTCTCTCTAATTTCATCATTCTCAGTCAACACATTACCTTCTTTGTCCTTGATACACCTTACCACTCCCAAATCCCTAATCTTCCTTTCCCTCACCCTAGTCAGTTTGAAAACCTCCTTCTCCCCTTCCTTCGTCCCCAATCTATGGTACAGTCTATCAAAAACCTGACTCTTTGCTATTGTCACAGCCTTTCTGGCTACCTTCTTGGCCGTTTTGTATCCAATCTGCCTTTGCTCCCTCTCTTTCTCCGAACTGTTGCTTATGAACTCTGCGAAAGCCTCTTTTTTGGTTTTGACTTTTTCCTTTACCTCTTCGTTCCACCACCAGGCACCCTCTATCCTGTTCCCGCCTCCCCTGGAAAGACCTAGGGTCTCCTTAGCTGACCTTCGGATGCAATCCGCCACAACCTCGCACATCGAATCGGCGTCTTCTCGCACATCGAATCGGCGTCTTCTGCCCTCCTCCAAGCTCCCTCCTCGGCTATTCTTTCTGCTATTAACCTCGCCTTCTCCTTCGTGAGGGTCCACCACTTAATTATGGGTTCTCCGACTCTCCTCTTCGTCCTTCTAGGATACTTGAACTCTGCATCTAAAACCAGCAACCTGTGTTGAGTTCCCAGAAACTCGCTAGGAATCACTTTGGAGTCCTTACACGATCTCCGACTTTCCTTCCTCGTAAGGAAGTAGTCAATTTGGGTCTTGTAAGAGCTGTTCTTGAAGGTCACTAGGTGATCCTCCTTCTTCTTGAAAAAGGAGTTGGCCACCAAAGGCCACCGCAAAGTCCAACACAGAGACCCCTCCCGCGTTTCTCTCTCCGAAACCTAAACCCCCGTGGACCCCATCATAACCCGCTGTCTCCACGCCGATATGGCCGTTAAAGTCTCCTCCTATGAACAGTTTCTCGCTCCGAGGGATCTCTTGGGTGACCTCATCTAGATCCTCTCAAAAGAGCTTCTTAGTTTCCTCCGGCAGGCCTACTTGGGGCGCATACACGCTCACCACGTTCAAAAAAACTGAACCCACCAGAATCTTAATGGCCATAATCCGATCGCTCTTACGCCTCACTTCGACCACCTAGTCCGCCAAATCCTTCACAACCAGGATACCAACTCCATTCTTCGCCTTGGTTGACCCCGAGTACCAAAGCTTGTACCCATCAATCTCTCTAACTTTAGCCCCAACCCACTTCATCTCATGGACGCACGCTATACTAATCTTACGCCTACGCAAAGACTTAACTAATTCTATCCACTTACCCATGAGAGACCCAATATTCCAGGACGCTAGGCGTACCTTCCGCAGCCCTAAATCCCTCCCAACTCCAAAACTCCCCGGAGGATAGGCTGAAACAGCTACATGGTTCGCCGCAGACGCAGACGCAGACGCCTACGAGGCCAGCGAACATCTTAGAGGTCTACCAACTAAAAAACAAATAATAATAATAATACTAATAATAATATTAATACTAGTAATAACAACACAACGGAAACACTAAACAAAACCTACTATTAGAAAACGCCCTAGTTAGATAAAAAATAAACAACGACCCAAAAGATACTAATAATAAAATTATCAAGAGACTAACCAAACCAAACAAACTTAAAAAAAAACTACTAAAGGTTACAATAATAGGAAGAATAAAAGGAGAGCTCGAAATAACTTCAACTAAATAATAGCAATAATAACAATACTAGAAATAAATACTCGAAATACTAAAAATCAAAATACTCTCAGAATACTGTATAATATCCTTTGTATTGGGGATCCTGATGGGTTCTACCTGCTTGCCTGTGAACCTTTCAAATCTAAATATCCCGTGAAAGAATTTCAGTGTGTGCAATGGCTTAATACACTCTCAACCGTAAATAATGGTCCTGAGTACTCCTAAAACAGTTTAGAATGGTTTCTAACAAACCCTAAAACATTTGCAGGGTGAATGGAAGCATATAGTCACCATTTGACAACTACTTGTGCATTTGCTCAAAAATCAAAATACTCTCATAATAGTGTATAGTAGCCCATGTATTGGGGATCCTGATGGGCTCTACCTGCTTGCCTGTGAACCTTTCAAAATGTTCTAAATATCCCGTAAAACAATTTCCATGTGTGCAATGGCTTAATACACTCTCAACAGTGAATAGTCCTGAGTATCTGGGAGCGTACTGTTATTATATCACTCAAAACATTTTCCCGGAAGTCGAAATTACCATGTGTAATAATCTTTATTGTGGTGTTTGTGCGGCTTTTACCACTTTACTACCTAAATATGCTAAGATGTTTTAACAACATCCATAGGTAGGTGTGATAGCTTCATCAGCACTGTCTTGTAGATTGTGAAGCATGATTAAGATGATTTAAAGACATCTTTTTTTGGGGGGGGGGGGACCATTATTGTATTACATGAAACCATTTGGACAATCTAGAGTGTCCCATCACCTTTTAAGGGGTCAAAAGAAGCATAATCAACATTTAACTATGGAAATAGTCTCCAAAAGATTCCTAATGCCCTCTACAATAGCATGTATTTTGGGTTTTGAGATTCTTTTTGCTGCCTGCAAAACCTTTTAGGACATTTCAAATATCTCCTAAACAATTTCAATGAAAATAATGGCTCCATTAGCACCAGTTTCTAGATTATGATCTAGAAAGCCCATTGATGTGCATTATGGTTGTTCACAATGCACCCTAAACTGTTTGACATGATCCTGGGGCGTCCTAAAACATTTGTGGGGGTTGGCTTGAGCATATAGTCATCATGCTTCAACTTTGTAGGGATTTTTGTGAAAATGGTGAAGATTAATGATATCTATGATAGACTATATTATTTGTTGCAACAGCTTTTTCACTATCTTGTTGGTTGCAACAGCTTTTAGACAATATTATTAGTTGCAACACACTCTACCGATATAACTCCTTAACCTCAGACATTCTCTACATACCTTTTAGACAATGTTATTAGTTGCAATGGCTTTATTTTTTTTTTCACTATCTTGTAGATTTCAGATCATGATATGAAATGCAAAAGGGATGTTATAATGGTATCAGAGGCACACTAAGCTTTTTTATGATGGTTGTAAAGTACTGTAAAACAATTTGAGGGGTCCGATAGGAAAATATAGTCCCTATTTGACGTCTACTTGGATGTTTTTACTTGAACCCCCAAAAATTCACAGAGCCTTCATTTTGGATGTTTCGGGAGTCTTTGAACTATATTTTTAAGTTCTGTTATGACATTCTAAAATATCCCGTGAACAATCTTTATTGTTACTAACTTGTAAAATTTGAAGGGGAACTCTAAAATAATGATAAAGGGGCACTACAGATATATAATTTGGCCTAGACTGTTAATAATTGTCCTAAACTGCTCTAAAACATTGAGGGGTCAAAGAAGCACACAATCAACATTGAATAACTCCTTGGGTAATTTTCTCAAAATTGCAGGAAGCATGTATGATGCTTTGAATTTGGGCCCCCCCCCCCCAGACTGAACCATGGTTCCAGAAATGCCAAAATAAGGGCATTGTGGTCTAGACATATTACGATGGCTCTTCGAATGCTGTAGAACATTTTGTATAATCTTTTGTAGCATGCTTTCTTTGCGTCCATCCCATCTTCATTTTATATAATACATATTTTTCCTTATCAAAAACAATAATAATGTTGTAGAACATTTTAATGGGTCAATATGGACGCCTATCTGTGATGACAACTCTTGGAGAAGTTTTTCTCTTGAAAAGTATGTGGTCGTGTACCGGGTTTTTAAAAGGTATGCTTTCGTTGCATCCATCCCATCTTCGATGCATATTGCATCCTATTATGGTTTGAGGCCATTTCTGGTTTAAGAGCTAACTTGTCGAAGTCCTCTATTCTACCTATGGGGGAACTGGAGAACGCCTATGCTATTGCAGGCCAATTAGATACACTTCCTTCATCATACTTGGGTCTTTCCCTCGGTGTTAAGTACAAGGAGAAGTCCATTTGGGAACCAGGTGTTGAGATTTGAAAAAAGACTTTTTGTTGGAAAACCAAATACCTCTCTAAAGGAGGAAGACTGATTCTTATTAAGAGCGTTCTCTCTAGTATCCCAACTTATTTTCCTTCCATTTTTCCCATCGCCTCTTTTGTGGCTAACAAGCTGGAAGCTATTCAGAGGAGGTTCCTGTGGGGTTCTTTTGGGGATGATTTTAAGTATCACCTGGTGAAATGGGCCATTGTTAAGCAACCTTTCCCTAAAGGTGACTTATGCATTGGAGATTGATCACATTGAATGAAGCCCTTCTTGGAAAATGGTTGAGGAGGTTTATGACTGAGAAAGACAAGCTTTAGAGAGCTATGATTAAGGAAAAATACGGGACTGAGGGTCTTGATTGGATACAAAGCAAGTATAATGGCTCTTATAGAGTAGGTCTTTGGAAGTTTATTACCAGAGGTTGGGATCGTTTCTTCTCTCACATTGTTTTTGAGGTGGACGATGGGTCCTCCATCTTCTTTTGGCATATTAGATGGTGTGATGGTGTTTGCTTGAGGGATCATTTCCCTTTCCTCTTTGTTCTTGTAGGTGAAAAGGATGTGCGTGTATTTGATTATTTGGAGCGCTCTCCTTCTTCATTCGTTTGGTCCCCCGTTTTTGTTCGTCCAACCTTCTCGGAGATGATAGTGTTTATCATCTTTCACCATGCTTGATACGGCCTCCCCAAAGGCCTCCTCTCTTGATACGGTTAGGTGAAGGCAAGCCTTCACCTCCAACGGGAAATTCACCGTCAAGTCTTATTTCCCTCACCTTTCTTCGTCTCTTGCCAATACGTCCTTATCATTATCAGATTGCGACTTTCCTTGGAATATTATTTGGAGGTTTTGGGCCCCTTTGAAAGTGTCCTTTTTTGTATGGGAAGCTTGTCAAGGCAAGATCTTAACCTTTGAGAATTTATAGAAGAGGGGTAAGATCTTAGTCAACAGATGTTTTATGTGCAACATGGTCCATTTAGTTCTCCATTGCCCGATTGCTATATGCCTCTGGGATTTAGCCTTTAGCTGCTTGGGCCTTTGTTGGGTGATACCAACTTATGTGAGTCATCAGTTATCAATGTGGGAAGGTTTTCGTGGGAGAAGGGCCAAGATTAAAGTCTTCCAATCCATTCCTCATGCTATCTTTTGGTTATTGTGGATGGAGAGAAATAGGAGAGTTTATGAAGGGACGGAAGCCTCCTGAGAGTGGTTCTATGATGAGTGGCTCAAGACTCTTTTCGTTTGGGAAGAGGAGGTTTTTTGTTCCTTCTTGTTGGAAGTTACTAATTTTGTGGATAGCTTATTCTTGGGCTGTAATTAACTTTGTGGAATGCTGAATTAGCATCCTTCCTTTTATATCCCTCTTTTTAAATATATCAAAAAAAATAATAAAAACTATGTGGTCGTGTACTGAACTTTATTTTGGGTGTCCTAAGAGGCTCTGGCCACTGTTCATTAGAGATGTTCTGAATATCCTTTAATTTTAATTATCATAGTGGTTTCATTGGCATCATCATTAGATTTGGTATTTTGATTCCGAAGGACCATAGATCAGAGGCATTATGGTGGCATACAGTATCAATTATACTACCCAGCATGGACCGAAGCTGAACAATTTGAGAGGCTAATACATACTCGCCATTCGAAAATACCAAAGAATTGTGTGCAGTATCATTTATGTTAGAGTTATTGAGTTTTGAGGACACTTGTAATGTCCTAAACAAATGCAACAATAACAGCATTACTGTCACCATTTTGTAAATTTTAACATGGGATCGAAAATGGGAAAAAATATGTATTATGGTGGTGAAAATACCAGTTTTAATATTCTAGAATTATCCTGAAATATTTTAGAACTTGCTGAAGGATAAGTGGCAGCAGATGGTCATCATTTGAAGGCTTTTTGGACTTTTTCCCTTGAAACTCAAAACTGCATATGATGGCCTTCATTTTGGTGTTCTATCCCAAAGAATTTCGCTGACACTTCACCTTTAAGACCTCTTAGGATGTTATAGCCTAGGTATCATCCCAAAGAATGTCGATGACCATTATGGTCTTGTTGGAGTCATCTTATTGGTTTGTTATGCATTCTAGAGTGCCATAGCCCATAAACACTGGCATGATGGTGACGTATAAGTAAAATGGACCTAGAATACCATAGAACATTTTGAGGTAAAGCACATTGTCACAATTGGACATCTTTCAAGGCATTTTCAGAAACCATGAAAAATCGCATTTACTCTATTGTAGCCTTCGTTATGGGATGGGTGGGAGGCTTTCACTTCTTTACGTCCAATGGCCACTTTACCTCTAGAGCCTATTAGGGAATTTGAAGTATTCCTCTAACCAATCTCAATGAGTATGATGTCTTTATGGGCACCATCTTTTAGATATTAAGCAATGTTACATAATACCACAAAAACCAGCATTGTAGTAGCATACTGCACCATCTAACTAAAATAAGCACAAGGATGTCACATTGTCAGACGTCATGCTCATGTATGACCTGGTATTTTGTGATTCGTCATTTGTTCTATGCTTCTTTCACATTTGAAATTCCCTTGCTGTACTTCAATTCTTATATCTTCAATTGTCTTGACAGGGTAGTCTTGTCTATTGGGTGACCAACAGTTCTCTGACACTCATTCAGGTCAGTGCATGCATTCTTTTGGTTTCTAATTGACAAGTTATGAGGGGATTTTTTTTTGGCTTCTATGGATATATGGTAGATCATGTCTTTCCATGTTTCACTCAACCCCACAGCCTCCACCAGTCAACACTAATGAAAAAAAACTGAATAGGCATGTCTAAAAGTGAGGGGAAAAAATGGTTGGGAAGTTGTTCAAGGGAAGCCCTCAGTTCTACCCATTTCCATGGTGTGACTTGGGAGGAGGGTTCGACGGGCTCTTTAAGAAGTTGTTCAGGCAAATGGAAGGAGTTATAGAGGTAATATTCGGGGTTCAAGGTCAAGTCATAGAGTTAAAAATTCAGCAAAAATTGTTCTAATAATATTTTCGAGAGTGCATGTGTATTGGCTATACAAATATATCATTGCTGTTTATCATTTCCTTTGTAATTTATGCAGATGATGGTAATAATAAATAAAACTATATTTTGCCTTTTAGTGGCCACGTCAATTTGTTAAGAGCTGCAGTAACCTTTTTGCTAGTAGTTTCTCGTTTATTTCCACTTAGATTTATAGTCTGTCTATTATTCTTCTGTGCTGGTGGATATTTTATGTGGCGGTCTGCTGATCTTGGGACCTGTTGTAGCTGACTTGGGTTTCGAAATAAAAACCCTTAATAGCTCATTCTTCCCTCTATATGCTATTCCTTTTTTCCCCAAATGCAGACTGGCGCATGAAACTGTCTCATTCAAGACAAATGATGGGATGTCCTTAAGGGATGACTATTTAGTGTTTTTTGGGATGACTAATGAATCATTTTGCAAAATAAAAGCTTATAGTAGCTCCTTCTTCCGTCTATGTACTATTCCTTTTTTTTTTTTTTTTGGGTTGGTTTCCCCAAAAGTTAGTTGTTGCATGAAACTTTCTCATTCAAGAGATAATGGAATGAATCCTTTAGGGCCTTAGGTGGCTATTTAATATTTTTGGGATGACCACTAGATAATTTTGGCTTAACTTTTTAATTTGAGCCCCTGAAGTGTGTGTCTCATGAGTTCCATCAGATGAGATAGTTTTACCCATGGCCTGCTTTTTCTTAAATCTTAGGATGTGGGATGGGTATAGGTCAGGCTACTGTGATTTGTTTCATGAAATGCTCATTTGCATGCAATCAATGGTGCAGCAACTGTGCCTTCAGAACCCTGCTATTCGCCAAAAATTGGGATTACCTGACAAGGGAGCTCTAAAACTGGCTGCAGATTCTAAGAGGGATATAACTCCATCAGAACGACCAGATTCTCCAAGAAAACAAAAAGAAATCTCTGCTTTCAACCTTTCCCCCCGAGAACTAGTTGATGTAAGTGGGACTCATCACAAACAACTTATATTGTTCACATTTATAAGACAAATCCATTTTGTTGAATGTATTGATACTGATTTATTGTGAACTCATGGAATTTGAATTAAGCATTTGAATTTCGGTCGTATCTTACAGCTTTGGAATTTTTGACAGTACTCAATATTTTACTTATCAAAAGGCAACAAAGATAGAGCAATTCCTTTGCTGAGGTAAATTTCATTTCTTCCACTTCCTCATTTCTATTTCATCTGGCCTCAATTTCGTTCTGCTGCTCAATCTGCTGCTTACTTTTGCAATAGGGTGGCTCTGGACAAGGATCCTGAGTGTTTTAGAGCTTTGACTGTAATGGGGCAGGTTATGGTTCAGCAGGGGCTTTATGAAGAAGCCACTGAATATTTGGATTGGGCTATTGCCAAGGTTCGTTTTTCATCTGTTCTTCAAAAATAATTTTCTTAGTCTGTGAGCTTAGTCCATCTAATTTCTTCAATCCAATTACTGCTGGGGAAGGTGTTCAACTCCAGAACTGCAATCCTGAACAAGTTGCAATATCCTTCACTGTGTAGCTGAGCCTTGAGGGCGTGGAATGACCATTTAGTCTCTTTTGCTCACTTTATTCTTTCATATCATTGTAGATCTCTCTTCATGGGCAGCCAACTGATGCTGAGGCAGTAGATTTTCTCATTCTGGCATCACTATCGGCTGGTGTTGCATTTCGTCGGCAGGTATGCTACCGGACAATCTGCTGGTCCTTCCTTTCAATTATACATGGGAATCTCCTTGGATGAAAACTGATGGTGTGTGTTCTGTGTATAGTTGGTAAATGAATATTGACACCATGGGTATTTAATATCTAATGTTTCTAGCTTGGTGATTGATGCACTTCTAAGACCTTGAAGGGAAGATCAAAGAAGAGATCTCAAGTAGTGATGGAAAGGGAAAAAGAAGAGGGTTCACGGTATGAGCTTGCTTTCTTTTGGAACCTTAACCTGGGATTTGACTTGAAACTTTTTTTGCTGCCCTTCAAGCACACTTAAAAAGGATTCCAAAAAGTGGATTTGCAGGTTCCTAAGTTCATCGAAGGGTAGGAAAAACGGAACCTCAAAACCGGGTACTGAAACTGTCAAACTCGGCAGTTTGTATAGCTGGACTTTGAGAGTTGGATTGGATCGGCGGATGAAGTCCAAATGGAAATTTGCTTTATTGGAAAGCTAACTTTCTGAACTTAAAACCCAAGGCAATAAAATGGATTTAAACCACCTTGAAGCTAGGTGATTAGGGTCACTAAGTTGCTGCACTTGCTGTCCGGAACCGATGGGTTGTGGCCTTGATCTTCTGTAAGTTTTCTCACAACTTGAATGCCCTCTTGGACTTCCTTGGGGTTGGATTGCCTTTGAACTTGATCACCTTCATTGTTTCCCATGGGTACATCATCCTCCCCTTGTTGGAGAGAATTTGCCCTCAAATTCTCAAGCTTGTCATCATTAAAGTATGGATTGAGGTCCGCGACATTGAAAGTGCAAGAAACTCCATATTCTCCTGGAAGTTCAACCTTGTAAGTGTGGTCATTTACCTTCTCAACGACTTCAAAGGGTCCATCATCTTGTGGCATGAGTTTGGACTTCCTTTTGGAAGGAAATCTTTCCTTCCTAAGGTGCGCCCAAATTGAACCTCCCGGTTGAGATAAAGCATGCTTTTGGTGCTTGTCGGCTTGATTTTGTGGAGCTAAAGGAAATTTTGTTTGGAATTTCTTTTGGAGATCTTTCCTCCCTAGGAAGGAAAGAAATACCTTCCTATCCTTTGGAATTTCTTTGGTCGTAGGCTTGGAAATTTGATGTGCAGCAAAAGAGGCTAAGGTGATTTTTCGACCATATTTGTGGAGAGTGTATGTATTTCGGTAACCATCATGCATAACCCTTCGGTCATATAGCCAAGATCTTCCCAATAGGATATGACAAGCATCTATAGGAATGATGTCACACCATAACTCATCAACGTAGCTTGTACCAATTGATAAAGTGATTGAGCAACGAGTTGAGACTTGAAGTCCTTTACCTTGGTTTATCCACTGGATGGGGTGAGGGTGAGGGTGAGGGTGAGGCTGGGCTTTGAGCTTAAGCTTCTCTACCAAAGTAGTGGAAGCCACATTTGTACAACTTGCCCCATCCACAATGAGTGAACATACATGGCCATTGATGGTGCATCTTATATGGAAGATGTCCTCACGTTGCTCCTTATGGTTTAGGCCCTTTTGATCACTCAAAGCCCTCCTAAGCACAAGTAACTCACCTTCATCCGCTTCCACCACACATTCCTCCTCAATCTCCATTAAATGAACCTCCTTGTCACTCCCTTCCTCCTTTAACTCGGCTTCTTCAAGTTCTTGGTACTCCACCAAGGTGATAACCTTTCTATTAGGACAATTCGAGGCTATATGTCCAAACCCTTGACATTTGTAGCACCTTCTCTTATCATAAGGGTTGAGGGAGTGATTTTGCGGGGTTTGGCTTGGAAATAGGTGGGCCCGTGGGTGTGTTTAGGGGTTTAGGAGTAGGAGTAAAACTTCTATTGTCAAAAGGGTAGCTACCTTGAGGGGGTTTTGAGGGTTATCTCTTGAACTTGACTTTCTTTTGGAGTTCAACTTTGTAGGCTAGCGAGCAAACTTCATCAAGAGTGGTGTAATGTTGTAACTCCACAACATTCCTAATGGAGTCATTTAACCTTCTCAAGAATCTCACAATTGTTTGGTCCTCATTCTCCCCAAGGTCACAAATTATAACGAGTCTTTCAAACTCACGGATGTACTCCTCCACACTCTTAGACTCTTGTCTAAGGTTATGGAGTTTGGTGTAGTTGTCTTGTAGGTAGTGGGGGGGTAGGAATTTGGTCTTAAGTTTTTCCTTCATTTTCCTCCAAGACCTAATCTTATCCTTCCCTTTTCTAGCCCTCTTAGACACCACATTACTCCACCAAATTGAAGCATACTTACGAAGTTTGAGGGCCACGAGTTTTACCTTCTTGTTATCCGAAACATCCTTGTATTCGAAGACTTTTTCAACGGTGTTCATCCAATCTATGAACTCATCCGGGTTGAGTTGGCCTTCAAACCCTGGAATCTCAACCTTGAAATCCAAGGCAAGTGGCTTGCCTCTCCTTGTTCTTCTCGGCCTCCTCTCTTGATCTTCATCACTCGTAGCAAAGGAGTTGCCCTCGGATTCTTCATCAACCGATTGAGATTCACTAGGAGAGTGAGAACTTTGAATCTTTTTTCGGTTGTTCCTCATAGCTTGCTCAAGTTGTTTCCTCAAATACTCAAGTTGAGCATCTTTCTCGGCATTTAGTTTCAAGAGTTGCTCAAACTTTTCTTCTAATGACGAGCTACTAGCCATACTTGAACTAGGTAGCTTTTAAAACTTGTAGAATGGCTCGGACAAGGGTGGCACGGTCGTGCGTATGTGGCACGGTGTGACTGTGCTAACCTTTTGCCTGGCACAAGTGAATGCTACGGTTTTGTGTGTTTTGGACTGGTTTTGTGTTTTGGCTAAGGGAGTTGTGTTTAGGGGTTGGAAGCTTTGGACAAGAGAGTAGCCTAAGTTTTGATACCACTTGATGCACTTCTAAGCCCTTGAAGGGAAGATCAAAGAAGAGATCTCAAGTAGTGATGGAAAGGGAAAAAGAAGAGGGTTCACGGTATGAGCTTGAATGTGTGGATAGATAAGTGGCTAAGATTCTTGGATGAGATATTACCACCAAGAAGCTTAGAGCTCACCCTTAAGTTTAAAAGAGATAAGTTATCATCACTCAATTAACCTTAAAGGATTCTTGATCACCACCCTAGTGAGCTATTCTAGAGATAAGCAAGAGAGAGAAACACAGAGGAGGATAAGTAACTAGGATTCTTGGATGAGATATCGCCATCAAGAAACCTAGAGCTAACTTTCAAGATTAGAAGAGATAAGATATCACCACTCAAATAATCTTAGAAAGTCTCTTGATCACCACTCTAGTGAGCCGTCCTAGAGATAAGCAAGAGAGAAAACACAAGGGAGTCTAAACTCAATCAATTCATATATTCCCAAAAGTGAGTTACAAGCTGAGGTTCTCCCCACTTATATAGGCCTCTAACATTCAGCAAAACAAAGGAAAAACAAGGCCAAACAACCGGCCAAATAGGAAAAGGGGAGGGGAATAAAAAGTAAGCATGTACAAAAGTAAAAGCAAAAAGCTGTCACCACTTTTCAGAACTGCAGCATCAACTTCAAACAAGCATAACTTCCAAAATATTGCCCAAATGGGTTCATTCCAAAGCTAGGAGAAAGCCCTAAGTGTTTATTTTCAGGTAAGGCCTCTTGGAGCCTCTGATTCCCAGCCGTTGGAGAGTTGTACCCTAATAAAGACAAGTGACTCTCTGCTGCAATTAGACTGCACCTCTTCTAAACTTGCTTTCTTTTGGAACCTTAACTTGGGATTTGACTTGAAACTTTTTTTGCTGCCCTTCAAGTACACTCAAAAAGGATTCCAAAAAGTGGATTTGCAGGTTCCTAAGTTCATCCAAGGGTAGGAACAACGGAACCTCAAAACTGGGTACTGAAAGCAGTTTGTATAGCTGGACTTTGAGAGCTGGATTGGATGGGCAGATGAAGTCCAAATGACTTGAAATTTGTTTTATTGGAAAGCTAACTTTCTGAACTTAAAACCCAAGGCAATAAAATGGATTTAAACCACCCTGAAGCTAGGTGATTAGGGTCGCTAAGTTGCTGCACTCGCTGGTCGGAACTGATGGATTGTGGCCTTGATCTTCTATAAGTTTTCGCACAACTTGAATGGCCTCTTGGACTTCCTTGGGGTTGGATTGCCTTTGAACTTGATCATCTTCATTGTTTCCCATGGGTAAATCAGTGATGACTAGAAAATAATTGCAGTCTTTACTTTTTACTTATTGCCACCACGTCCTTGCGACTTGCGATGGTTTAAATTCCAAGGTTCAATTACAACATTTTCCCATGCCATGTAAGCGGTCATCTCTGCGCTGTTTTTGAAGCGTCAATAGTGACTGATAGTCAAATCTGCAACTTCCTCTGCTTTTGTTTGTCAGGGTAAGCTAGCTGAATCACTAGTTCACTTTGAGAGAGTGAGAGACATGAAAGAACCAGAAGACCAAGCAGCAAAAGCTCGTTATTATGAGGGATTAGTGGTCTATGCCAGGTATATTTCTGCTTGCTTTTGGTGGATATGATTATGTTCTTGATCCTCACAGATGTAAAACTTGCCGGAGGAGACCACTTATAAAACTGTTGTCTATGGTTTCAGTATATTGGCCGAAGAAGGTCGTAAAGACGAAGCTGCCGAATATCTGCGCAGAGCCGCTGCTTTTGATCCTCAGTATCACAGTTTGTTGAAAAATTTAGAAAACGAGGTCGCAGATGATTTTTTTGGTCCCCTAGTTAGCAGCAGGAGGGCGGACTATTGATATCCTTATACTGTAGAAAGCATGCAGAGTTTTGTTAGTCATTCTCTCATCTCCCTGAAGTTTGAACTTCTGTATACCTATAGGTTTTTGAAATTCTTTGCATGTAATTTCGCAGTTTCTAATTGTATTAGAAGAAATACATGTTCAACTTATCACACATTAAGATTAAGACGTTTCGGTAGGTAACAAGGAATAACGAAGGCATCTAATGTTTCTTCTCCAAGTATGCACATGTGACATTGCCACACGTTTGTTTAGCCTCTTAAATCTTGAATCGTGAGAGTTTATAATGAGACTGCTATATTTAGTTTATATGTATGACATGTATCTTTCTTACATCACCAATTATGGAGGATAAAATTGTGCAGCTATCAACCAGAGAGGGAGAGGGTATGAGGCCAAGAGGGCAGGACAAGGAAACATGATGCAAAATATACCTGGCATAGAACACTAATGCCTCATAATAACGAGCTTTTGCTGCTTGGTCTTTTGGTTCTTTCATGTCTCTCACTCTTTCAAAGTGAACAAGTGATTCAGCTAGCTAACCCTGACAAAAAATAGCAGAGCAAGTTGCAGATTTGACTATCAGTCACTATTGAAGCTTCAAAAAATGCCCAGAGATGACTGTTCACATGGCAAGGGAAAATGTTGTAATTGAACCTTGGAATTTAAACATTGGCAAGTCACAAGGACATGTGGTGGTAGTAAGTAAACAGTAAAGACTGCAATTATTTTCTAGTTATCACCAAGCTAGAAACATTAGAGAATATTATATACCCATGGTGTGAATATTCATTTACCAACGATACGCTGAACACACACTATCAGTTTTCATCCAAGGTGATTCCCATGGATAATTGAAAGGAAGGACCAGCAGATTGTCCGATAGCATACCTGCCGATGAAATGCAACACCAGCCGATAGTGATGCCAGAATGAGAAAATCTACTGCCTCAGCATCCGTTGGCTGCCCATGAAGAGAGATCTACAATGATATGAAAGACTAAAGTCAGCAAAAGGAACTAAATGGTCATTCCATGCCCTCAAGGCTCAGCTACAGAGTATTGCAACTTGTTCAGGATTGCAGTTCTGGAGTTGAGCACCTTCCCCAGTAGTGATTGGATTGAAGAAGTTAGATGGACGAAGCTCACAGACTAAAGAAAATTGTTTTTGAAGAACAGATGAAAAACGAACCTTGGCAATAGCCCAATCCAAATATTCAGTGGCTTCTTCATAAAGCCCCTGCTGAACCATAACCTGCCCCATTACAGTCAAAGCTCCAAAACACTCAGGATCCTTGTCCAGTGCCTTCCTATTGCAAGAGTAAGCAGCAGATCAAGCAGCAGAATGAAATTGAGGCCAGACGAACCAGAAATGAGAAGTGGTAAAAATGAAATTTACCGAATTGCTCTATCTTTGTTGCCTTTCGATAAGTAAAATATTGAGTACTGTCAAAATTCCAAAGCTGAAGATATGACCAAGATTCAAATGCTTAATGAAAATCCATGAGTTCACACTAAATCAGTATCAATACATTCAAGAAAATGGATTTGTCTCGTAAATGTGAACAATATAAGTTGTTTGTAATGAGTCCCACTTACATCAACTAGTTCTCGGGGGGGAAGGTTGAAAGTGGACATTTCTTTTGGTTTTCTTGGAGCATCTGGTCATTCTGATGGAGTTATATCCATCTTAGAATCTGCGGCCACTTTTAGAGCTTTCTTGTCAGGTAATCCCAATTTTTGGCGAATAGCAGGGTGCTGAAGGCACAGTTGCTGAACCATTGATTGCAGGCAAATGAGCATTTTATGAAACAAATCACAATTGCGTGACCTAAAACCATCCCATGTCCTAAAGATTTAAGAAAAAGAAGGCCATGGGTAAAACTTTCTCATCTGAGGGAACTCATGAGACACTTACAGGGGCTCAAATTAAAAAGTTAAGCCAAAATGATTTAATAGTCATCCCACAAATATTAAATAGCCACCGTAGGGCCCTAAACGATTCATCCCATTATCCCTTGAATGAGAAAGTTTCATGCAACAACTTACCTTTGGGGAAACCCACCAAAAAAAAAAAAGGGAATAGTACACAGATTTAAGAGGAGCTACCATAAGCATTTATTTTGCAAAATGATTCATTAGTCATCCCAACAATGTGAAAAAACACTAAATACTCATCCCATACGGACATCCCATCATTTGTCTTGAATGAGACAGATTCATGCACCAATCTGCATTTGGGAAAAAGAGGAATAGTATATAGACAGTTTCATCCCAACCATTTTTTTCCCTCACTTTTAGACATGCTTATTCCGTTTTTTTCATTAGCGTTGACTAGTGGAGGCTGTCGGGTTGAGTGAAACATGAAAGACATGATCTACCATATATCCACCCCCAAAAAAAAAAAACAAAAAAAAACCAATTTCCCTCATAAGTTGTCAATTAGAAATCAAAAGAATGCATGCACTGATCTGAATGAGACTCAGAGAACTGTTGGTCACCCAATAGACAACACTACCCTGTCAAGACAACTGAAGATATGAGAATCGAAGTACAGCAAGGGAATTTCAAATGTCAAAGAAACATAAAACAAATGATGAATCACAAGATATCAGGTCATACATGAGCATAACGCCTGACAGTTTGACATCCATGTGCTTATTTCAGTTAGATGGTGCAGTATGCTAATACAATGCTGGTTTTGTGGTATTATCTAACAGTGCTTAATATCTAAAAGATGGTGCCCATAAGGACATCATACTCATTGGGATTGTTTAGAGGAATGCTCAAAATTTCCCAGTAGGCTCTAGAGGTAAAGTGGCCACTGGACGTAAAGAAGTGAGCCTCCCACCTACACCATAACGAAGGCTGCAATAGAGTACATGTGATTTTTCATGGTTTTCTGAAAATGCCTTGAAAGATGTCCAATTGTAACAGTGTGCTTCACCTCAAAATGTTCTATGGTATTCTAGATCCATTTTACTTATATGTCACCATCATGCCAATGTTTATGGCATTCTAGAATGCATAACAAACCAACAAGATGACTCCAACAAGACCATAATGGTCATTGAAATTCTTTGGAATGATACCTAGGCTATAACACCCCAAGAGGTCTTGAAAGTAGAGTGTCATCAAAGTTCTTTGGGATAGAATACCAAAATAAAGGATATCATATGCAGTTTTGAGTTTTAGGGAAAAAAGTCCAAAACGCCTTCAAATGATGACCATCTACTCCGACTTCTCCTTCAACAAGTTTTAAAATATTTCAGGACGATTCTAGACCATTAACATTGATATTTTCACCAACATAATTCACATTTTTTCACCATTTTTGATTCAATGTTAAAATCTACAGAATGGTGACAGTAACGCTGTTATCATTGTATTTGTTTAGGACATTATAAATGTCCTCAAAACTCGATACCTCTAACATAAACGATACTACACACAATTCTTTGGTATTTTTGAATGGCGAGTATGTATTAGCCTCTCAAATTGTTCAACAAGATATTTGGTCCATGTTGGGTAGTATAATGGATAGTGTATGCCACCATAATGCCTCTTTTCTGTGGTCCTTTGGAATCAAAATTCCAAATCTAAAGATGATGCCAATGAAACCACTATGGTAATTAAAACTAAAGGATATTCAGAACATCTCTAATGAACAGTGGCTAGAGCCTCTTAGGACACCCAAAATAAAGTTGGAAAATTTACACAGTAGTCATACTTTAAATGGGGGCCAAAAAGTCATTTTTTTTACAACAAGTTGGTGTCGGATTTGGTGGGAAAATGAGTTGGAGAAAAATGTGAAGTGAAGTGAGATGATCAAAGTACCCTTAGTTAAGTGGGGGCTTTGGTGGACACTATAACTTGAGAGAAAAGGAGTTGTGTATTGGGAACTGCAGCATTCTCAATTCCTCTCCCAAATTCAAAAGTCTAGAGAGAGAAGAGGGCACGGTAGAGAGAGAAAGTGGGGAGAAGAACAGCAGTAGAAGAAGCAAGGAAGATGAAGAGCAGGCGGGAAAGGAAGGAAGAGGAAGTGCATTGCGGTGGAGGGGAGGCTAATTGCGTGTTGGTTGTACGACAGTCGAAGAGGAATAGGGTTTGCAGAGGACGAGAAGCAGTAGGGCCAACACCCCCCTGGGAAGAATGCGTGTGGAGGCCATAAAGGGCTCAAGGAAGATGGAATTCTAGATAAGTGATTGTGGTTGTGATTATGTTAAATTTACCAAAAAAAAAAAAAAAAATGAAGTCCAGATCTTGTTGGAGTAGAAAATGTTGGTTGGGGTATGGATGATGTTCTGGTATGTAGACGGAAAAATACTTGTCTTAATTTATATGGCTGCCTTCCTGAGAAAGTGTGCTTCAGTTTATGTGCACGTATAATGTAATACCCAGAAAGTTGCATGTAATACCATTGTAGGTAGTAGATGATGTCGTGGTAGACCTATATACGTGGTGAATTGTCATTCACAACAACAACAATACTAATAAGAAGTTTACTTTTATACGTAAGTATATGACCATGTCGTACGACAGACATGGTGTACACCGAGATGGATAGACGTAGACTAGTAGTTGGGTGTAGAAGATGCATATCGTGGTAGTTGGTGGCAAATGATATTAAGGTGTTAGTAGTGTGTGCTTGGTGTTGAGGTTATTATTATTGTGAACTGTATTTGTATGGGTCTATATGTATACCACAAGTCTATGTCATGTATACCACGATAGTTGAGGGTTGTTAGGTAATTGTAATTGTATTAAATATACTGAGGGTAGTGTCTAGTAGGGGGAGTGAGACAGACAATGGGAGTTTGCACCATGATGAATACCATTAAATGTTGGGATTTTTGGTTTTTGGGAGAGGGGAGGGGGGAGGGGGGAGAGGGGTGGATGATGTGGACAATAGTGGTGATGTTGGCAAAGGGTGATAAAGTTCGTTTGCATACAAAATATGTATATTATATAAAATAAAGATGGAATGGATGCAAATAAAGTATAGCACAAAAGATTATACAAAATGTTCTATAGCATTCGAGGAGCCATTCTAACATATCTAGACACTTTCCCAACCAGTGGAACTCCTATTTAAATTATATAATAAAATATTTTGTATGAATCCACCTTATAACATATTTTTTTTAACTATCTAAATAATATTTTTTATTAAAAAAGAAAAATAAATAAAAAATCAAAAAGGACAAAAAAAAGAGGGAATAAGGGGAGGAACGGCCAGACGTGCCCGCCATTTCCCTCACGCAGCGAGAGATTCCCAACAACGCGTGGGACACGCAGGGCCCACTTGTCCTCACGTGTTCCCACGGCTTAGCATTCCCAGCGATGAACCAGTTTTTTGGTTTAATAGTAGGGGTTTATCTTGCCACATCAGCTTGTGAATCAACTTTTTAGTTCACAATTATCTCTCTATCTAATGCAAAAGGCTCATCACTTTAGCTCACCAAATAAAATAATACTCATGGATTTACTCTACAACACACAACTTTCTTTTTAATATCTCAAAAAAAAACTAATTAAAATTAAAAAAACAAAAAGCAAGAGAAAAAGGAAGTGAATCAGCCCGCGAACCGCTCGTAGGCTCACGATGCTACAGGAACCGAAATGGGCGAGCCACAAAATTACCCCACCGGAGGTGCTCAGGACACAAAGATCGTGTCTTTCATTCTAGAACTGCTCAAGTTTGATTGCATTATTAGTTAATTACATTTATTT
The DNA here is from genome assembly GCA_029747015.1 of Carnegiea gigantea. Classification (NCBI taxonomy): domain Eukaryota; kingdom Viridiplantae; phylum Streptophyta; class Magnoliopsida; order Caryophyllales; family Cactaceae; genus Carnegiea; species Carnegiea gigantea. The sequence continues at coordinate 36,037 of JAKOGI010001473.1, forward strand.
TTTGGACAGTAAACTGTTGGAGTATGAAAATGGGTATTGTCCCACATTGATAAAATTTAAAGAAAATGATAGTGGTTGTTGTCCCACATTGATGAAATTAAAGGGCTTGAGCATGTATATAAGCTTGTAAGTTACTCCACCCATTATTAATTGGTTTTGGGATGAAACCTTATTTGGACTTATGTGCATAATTCGTTGTTGAAAGTCCAATTAATATAAAAATTTAACATGGTATCAGAGTGGGTTGCTCGATCTTGATTTGTCACCATCCCCGTTTGATTAAAATTGTGTGCACGTGTTGGACCTTGTTAGTAGCCCACACGTGAGGGGGCGTGTTGGAGTATGAAAGTGGGTATTGTCCCATATTGATAAAATTCAAAGAAAATGATAGCGGGTGTTGTCCCATGTTGATGAAATTAAAGGGTTTCAGTATATATATAAGCTTGTGAGTTACTCCACCTATTGCAAATTGGTTTTGGGATGGAACCTCATTTGGACTTATGTGCATGACTCGTTGTTGAAAGCCCAATTAATATAAAAATTTAACATAAGCAAGCGAAATGAAATAAAGGAAGCTCCCATCGTTATTAGAATTTAGAAATGTAAGAAAATTGTGGTCACCTACTTTGAAGAACTTTGAGTGATTGTATTTGTGCAGGCCAAAATAAAGGGCAAAACAATATTACTGAGATCTAATTTATTTCTTTTTGTTGTCAATGTTTTACACATACAAATAAATTTGAAATTGATAATACATAGCAGATTCTATTTTTCATCTTTTATGTCCAAGGGTAAATTCACTAAATCCAACTTGTTTTGATTTAAAATTTCATCTTTAAAATCCTCCTAATTTTTAAGGTGAGACTCTACATTTTATCATCATATCTTGTTAATATCATAATCAATATAATGCCTTTTTAAGTGTTTAGCATAATTTCACATGTTACACAAAAAAGTTTTATTCTGCTGCCTTTTTTCCTCAACTCTTGCACAAATCTTGCACTTTTCTCTTTCTTTTTTTTTTTCAGCCTTAGTTGTATTTTTAAAAATTAAAGAAAACTTTTTGGTCCCCAGTTAGCAGGAGGAGGGCGGACTCTTGATATCCTTAGAGCAGGTGCAACGGTGCACCCGCGGGGGAGAAAAACAGGGGAGCGAGCAGATTAATGGCTGCCTTGCTTGCATCAGTTGGCTTGGGGGGTTTGGCCCGTGGGATGGCTGTGGGCGACAAGCCTTCCCCCAACTATTTTTCTTTTTTTTTTTTTGCTTTTTGTTTAATTTTTATTGGTTGTTTGTTTTTGTTTATGGATTTTAAAAAAGTAGTTGTGTGTTGGAGTGTAGGTCCATGGGTATTATTTTATTTGATGAGCCAAAGTAATGAGCCAACCATTGGAGAATGTGAGGCTTGTGAGACAAAAAACAGAAAAGAGGGTTGATGTGGCAGTAGCGGACCCTCACCGATGAGTCAAAAATTATGCCCACCATTGCTCATGCTCTTATACCCGTAGGAAGCTGAGCCAGCCCATTCACAGGTCAACAATCTTACTAACTTCGAAAGTTGGTTAGAAACTTAGATAGTTAAATGGTTTATTTTAGTCAACGAAATTCCTTGCAAGATTTGAACAACTAGCATGACACACATTTTGGTGATTCTCTCTTTCTATTTTAAATAAAATTAAAATTAATTGTCTTATTTCTAAATATTGCATGTTTAATAACCCAGGGTGGATCACCTACTAGTGCATGTATTATAGGTTCACGCACATTTGTTTAAATTAAGGCTTTGTTTGGACCTTAGAAAATTTGGTGGAAAGAAAAAAATTGAGAAAATTACTTTTTTTTTTTTGTGTTTGGCTAAGAGAAAATCACAAAGAAAAAAAATATGGAGGAAAGTTAGGTGGAAAATTTGTTAGAAACAAGTGATAAAATTTTTCTCATAAAATTGTGAGGAAAGTTTGAGGAAAATTCCCAACCTTTTTCAGTCTCACATCACTTAGGTGACATCAATATGATTTAAGTAACTCATCAACATTTAAGTTTTTCATCGAAATTCTTATATTTTTTTTCTCAATCCAAACAAAAGAAAAAAACTCATTTTCTCCTTACTTTTTTTCCTTCACATTTTTTCTCCTTCAACTTTTCTTTCCACCAAATTTTCTAAGGATCAAACACAGCCTAACTGAAATGCATACACTATTCTTTTGCAGTAAAAATTATTGTTTATGCTCAATCAAAATAAAATTATTATTTGATCATGTATCGTTAAAGTATTTATGCTCTCATGCAAACCGTCATGATTTTCTTTAATTTTTAGAAATACAACTAAGGCTGAAAAAGAAAGAGAAAAGTGCAAGATTTGTGCAAGAGTCAAGGAAAAAAGGGAGCAGAATACAACTTTTTGTGTAACATGTGAAAAAAAGAGGATTCTATTTTGGCAAAATGTTTTTTCATAGTACGGATATCAAAATATTAAGAATTTTCATTTTTTCAATGCTAAAATCCTTTTTCTTTCCTCTCTCCTCCTTTTAGGATTCAGTATACAATCATGCTAAACACTAAAAAGGGTATATATTGATTATATCATTAACAAGATATGATAATAAAATGTAGAGTCTCACCTTAAAACTTAGGACGATTTTAAAGATGAAAATTTTAAAATCAAAAGAAATTGGAATTAGTAATTTAGCATTGGACATAAAAGAAGAAAAATACAATGTATTATGTATAATCAATTTCAAATTCATTTGTATATGTAAAACATTGAAAACAAAAAGAAATAAATTAGATCTCAGTAATATTGTTTTTGCGTTTATTTTTTCCTGCACAAATACAATCACTCGAACTTCTGCAAAGTAAGTGACCACAATTTTCTTAAATTTCTAAATTCTAATAACCAGGGAACCTTCCTTTATTTTACTTTGCTTGCTTACTGTCCAAAAAATAAATGTAATTAACTAATAATGCAGTCAAACTTGAGCAGTTCTAGAATGAAAGACATGATCTTTGTGTCCTGAGCTAAAAGCCATTCGTTGGGTTCTCCCTCTGCAAAGATTCCCACAATTTTGATTCTTCATTGCACTGTTTCTCCATATCATTTCTGCTCATCTCTCTCTCTCTCTCTCTGTCTCTCCTGCCACCCTCCCTGTGCTCTGCGCTGTTTCTTCTCTGGCTCTAATAAAGCTTCTCAACTTCAATTCTCAGCATTTTGAACTCTATCTCTTCTTCAAGATACAATTATTCACTTTGCACGAGACTACTCTTGCACGCTTTGACTAACCCAGAATTTCAATATTCCTGCTGACTCTGCCACTTCATTTTCTTTTCATACTGTTCTTACTAGAAATTGTTGATTGATTAGCTGATACCCTAAACCAACCACAACCCAGTTCACAAAAAAATCTACCCAACTCCGAAATCATGCCTTTTTTGAGAAATATATCGATTGCGTCCTCTTAAAAGACAGAATCTTGAATACCCAGCTCAACATTCCGCACTGTAAGGAGATGGGCAATTTGAGATTTTGACAGATACCCTACAAAACCCCCAAAGTCCCTTTTTCCCCCCCCTCCTTATTTGGAGTAGAGATGTCAGCTGTTGAAGTTCAGTGCCCAGGGAATTCAGTACTGTACAATGAAACTCTCTGTGCTTGTGTACCTGGGTATCTGTTTAATGCTACCACCAAAGGCTGCACTTTGTTCACTGTCTCTCCTTCTGAATGGATGATGAATTCTGGGGTTGATTATTCAATTACATTCCCACAGACCATATTTGCTTTTGATCAACTAAAGAAGTTTACTCAGTCCCAAGCTGTGTTCTTGGAAGGCACTGTGGTTTTGTTGGCCTCGTGGATCTTGTTCTGTTCGCTTGTGAGGCTTGGAAAGTTGGGAGATGGCAGGAATATTTGGTTCCAGATTCGTCGGTGGATCAGCCGCCTTGATGTCTGTTTTTCCACAAAACATTGGCTGGTAAATTGGGTTTCTCTTATTCCGTTGTCATCTTTTGTTTTTCCTTTCTAGATGACTGTTTTGTGTTAATTTAGCTAGTCTTCTAGGGCTCAATTATATGGGCTGATGTATGAATAAGTTAATCAGCTGAATAAGTGAATTGAAGAAGCCAAAATGTGTGTAGGATAGTTTTGGTGCTTATGTTAGTCTACTTTTGCTGTGGATTATGTTTGATATATTTGATCAGCATGGTGGGGGTTGAGTGTGAAATTCATCCTCTTTTTTTGGTGATGTCAAATGCGTCAAGAAGTTGATTTGGAACTTAAGAAAGTTTCACGGAATCAGAATATGGAGTTCAGAGAACCATGTTTCAGGGTGTGTGCTTTTGGGCCCTTGACGTACCAGGCTTTATATCTTATTCCTTTGGCATTGTGTTCTGTTATCTGCGGTCCTTTCCACCTCTGTGTGGATCTTTTGTATCAGGCATTTCAGTTGTCATATGGCGCTTTGGTTGTCAAATATTGAGGATTTTGTCATGGCCTGAGATGGGGTATGCCTTGACTGAGTATAGTATTCATCTGTAGACGCCACTTGAGCTACGTTTGGTAGTCCGAAATTGTCTCCATCTGTACAATACCAATGCTTGCATTAACTTGTTGCGATTACGATGGATTATTAACGCCGGAGGACAATTGTCTAGTTATTTAATTTACTCAGAAGTTATGATGGGAAGTGATTAACTTCGGCCATCCTCCACTGGATCCTGAAAAATGAAAGGCTATAATAGCATCCTCTGTCCATATCTTATTGTTTTAATGTTTGAATAACATACATACTTTATGGCCTAATGGACATTATTGTATTCTTTTTTTTAATATATATAACTTCTTTTTTTAATGTGGACATTATGACCATGTGGCTGCTTATATCTATGTTTACCGCGGAAGAAATTTTGTCCCCTACTGCCAGGGGGAACTTATGTGTCCAAGTCCTCCTCCACATCCCGCGCCCCCACTTGGCTTTCTTCCACCCAGGTTGACTGCATTGTGGTTTATATGCTTAATTGCTCATTAATCTTATTATTTATACAATGCCAGAAATTTGTTGTGCTGAGTAGTGCTGACCATTGCCTTGGCGTCCGTAGGAGGATCAGAAGGTAGTCAGGAAGAGGAAAACTGAACTTGGTGGAGCATTCTCTGTTGCTAGCTGCATACTTTTTATTGGTCTATTAGCAGCGTGAGTATTTTATTGTATGTATGCTTTCATCAAAACTATGGCACATATGTGGTACCTAGATATCAATAAGCTGCTGCTTGTCCGCGTTTCTTGTTATTTTGATTCCTCCTGTTATATACGGTAAATTTGTTGACTTTCTCTCTCGGCCATTCCTCAGGCTTTTATACCAGATTATATCAAAAAGAGCTATCAAGATGCATAACATTAGACCGGCAAATGCTCTTGATTTAGTATCTTTCGTGAATGATTTGGAGTTCAACATCACAACCATTTCCACTATGAGCTGTTCTCAGTTGCGCGGTCTTGGTACCTTGTTCTTGGGCAACCCAGGGTCAATCGACTACAGGATAGCACGTCTTTCAACCTTTGCAAATTATTCCTGTCTCAATACTAGTCATGGCCCAACAATAAGTCTCACATGCAATAACTGCTCTCTTACATGGGATAATGCATACATCTCATGGCAATTTGTTGACATCCCCAATAAACCTGCAATGGCAGTTGGGTTCAAGTTCAATCTTACAGCAAGAAATTGTGCACAGAACAGATATGTGAGTGTAGTCAGTGGTACAGTAAAAAATGGAATTGGTTTGGATGTTGTACCTGCAACTTTCAGAGGCAAGGATACAAACATATTGAAATTCAATTTATTTCCCAGAATATATCACAATTTTTGTAATCTCAAGCTTGTTCAGCCTCTGTTCCATGAGTTTCTACCGGGTTCCTTTATTAATGATGCAAAAGCGTTGCAAGCCTCTCTTCAAGGTTCAAATAGTGGATTGATCAACACCACAGTGTTTATCAATTTCCTATCGTCCTACATTGTTGAGATTGATCACCAGAGCATCTTTGGACCGGGTAAGTACTCTCCACACCTCCACCAATGGCAGCCCTTTCCTTCTAGTCTCTTCCTGCTCTTCATGTATGAGGCTTGTGGTTGCTTTGTTCAACCAATTAGTGAGGATGACATTTTACTGCCTTTAAATATGACATAATTATTGGAAAAGTTGGCATTAGGGCATATATAGAGCTCATATGTTCTTTAGAATCCAGCTATAAGAGACCAAAGAGATTGATGTTTCCTTCATTAGTTGAATCTTGCTTTCAGTGATCGATCAGTAATGGTATGTCTTTCTAAACAAATGCTTCTTCAAGCACTTAGGTCCTTTTGTTGCTTACGATGACTTTATAGTAGGTGTTCGCTCATATGTTCTCTAAAAGCTGAGGCTGGAAACCAGAAAATTTGATGTTTCCTCATTTTCGATGATGAATTTTGGAAGCTTGGATCTTAATCACTGACAGAAAATAAAGTGCTCTAACACCCAATTGATAGAGATTAGTGGAAAGTAAGAGGGAATGGAAGAGGGTATGGAGAGAATAATGGAGAAGATTAGGGAAGGACACTAAGAAAGAGGAGAAACACAAAGAAGCAGAAAACTGAGAATGCGGGGATCCTGTAATCTTCAACTATTCAACAATTATTGATGGAGAGAATTTCACCCATTCACTTTCATTTGTCCACCTGAATGTTGGGGGTGAATGTGGGTGAGGGGAGGATCTTATGGATTCATTTCCAAACAAGTTCACTACTATCCCTTCCCTCAATTCCCTTCAGCTCTTAGTTTTAAAAAGCGTGAGGCGCGTAGGGTCCCAAAGCGCAAGGCGCGAGGCAAAGGCGCATGCATCATAGATGCAAGGCGCACTTCTATGCAAAAATGTTTAGAAGTCATTCACATTTCATAAAGAATATTTTGTAGAAACAAGTTCGACAAATGCATTAAAAAAGTGATTAGACATGATTATAGCTAATACCCCAAATAACCTTAAGATACGTTATCTTATTATCGTAGTTCCCCAAAGCATACACTTATTGTACAAGTATAGCTCACCTTTTAGCTTCCAAGGAGTAAAAAGAAGAAAACAGGTAAAGACATGGCCAAGAAAAAGAAGGAAAAGGGGGACGATATAGCCTTGCATCCTTGAGGTGCACCTTATCCCCTCCGAGGCGCTGATCTTGTAGCCTCATGCCGAGGCGCACCTAGGCGTGCATCAGGTGGGCTTTTTAAAACCAAGCAAGCTGTTAGCCTCCCTTACGGCCTATAAAATATGAGGTCTTGAGTAATGATTTTTTGCCTCTGATCCAACCTGACTCTCACACTTTGGGGACGTCACTTCACTGAGGGCCTGAATCGGGCAAAGTTCTTGACATGCTGACATGACTATTAAAGAAAAGAAATCAATATTGTGAAATTTTGCAAAAGAAAACATAGGGTGTATTATACTGAGATTCTCTTGGGCAAGTTTTGGGTACTTATTATGAACTAGATAATTTGCCAAAAATCAAGCATTATGAGAAGAGAGTCACCATAGCAGGAGCTAGAAGATCAAGTTTCCTGAGTCAGTATTGCATGCCTTTGACTAAAAATCAGGGAGAATCCTGGGGGATGATATGATCCGCACTTGCTATGGTTTCATATTTCTTGTGGCATTTTGTGACGCCTTTTCTTCCTTGAATAGCAGTTATAGCAATCATCCTCTACTTAATGAATCCTGTGAGCTTGGTTTCAGTTGGCTGATCCTGATAGTCATGTACCATTGAGAATTTTAACTTAGAGGCTTTGTACCTTTAACAGTGAGTTTGGCACTCTGAGTCCAGAAATAGATCTAGTCTGTACCATGGAGTTAGTGATGCTGATCTAAATACACAACAATTTTTTTATAATTAGTTTCTCGATGGCCTACATCTAGATATGAGTCTCGTGGAATTGGTTTCTCTACTTACAGGTGGGCTAGGAATGGCAGTAGGAGCTGTCTAGATGCGAACCTCCCCAGAGCCTATAAAAGTAGGACCCCCATTGAAAGTTGTTGTTATTAATTAATTTCTCAAACGCTTCTGAGGTTCTGGAGAACCTTTGAAAAGTAAAGTCCTTTGCAACTTGGTGATGCTGACTATTTTTGAGTTGGGTAGTCTTGTATCTTATGCTGAGCTAGCTATCTGCTCCGAATACGACACTGATGTGAGTGTACTCAGCATCGTCATTACGCTACAGTTGAGATTTAGCAGGGGCTGTCAGTTGTTGATGCATGGCCATATTGATGAGAATGCGAGATGCTTTCAATTCTAGTTTCACTGTTTAACTCTTTGTTTTTGAATATTTTTCTTCACATGTCATTCTAAATGTTATTGCGCTTCTCATGTTTTTTGGAAACTGCAGTGAGCTTTCTTGCGGATCTTGGTGGCCTTTACTGCTTTAGTATCGGGATTTTCTTCTGCCTTTTGGTACAAGTATGTATCCTCTAACTATTGATTGCTTACTTCTTGTCTGGTTGCATTGTAGTACTTGGGGGAGCTTTCGTCCCTGTTAATTTCCCCATACATCTTCACTATGCTTGCAAAATGTGCCTTCCACTTTAAGTGCTTTATCATTTGGTTTGGTCACTGCATCATGCTTTTAAATGCATGTGTTCAGCTAGTCACATTTGTTGCAACTCAAATACCCAAGGTAACTAAATTGTCGTGTAAATCTTTCGTGCGTAATTGTAACGGTTGCAAATTTGCTTCCATGTTGGGGTTTTTGCTACATAATCAACTAAAAATTTGGATTTCTCATTTGGATGTTTGTCATTGGCTCTTTTCCCTAATAAAAAGGACATTCATCAATTCTGTTTTCCCCCTTCATTTCCTCTTCTATTTCTGTTCTGTAGCAATTGAGAGGATTCATAGCACACAAGTTTATGTATATGTTATATACGTAATTTTCATCCGTAATTATATATGTAATTTTCATTTGTATCAATGAAATCTCATTAGGAATTAGTGTGATATATTTATCTGGGTTATATATGTAATTTTCATGTGTAATTTTATATGCCCGAGATCAAGTTACAATTATTTCTTTTTCTGCCTTTTGTGTTAAGCTCATCAATTCTTCTTGATAAATGATTCTTGACAAAGAGGATTTTATTTATTTATTTAGTGAACATGTCACAAAGCTACACCAAAATTGACTTGGTTCTATGATGTGGAATCCATGTTAAATCACCATTTAGTAGGGCTATTAGGACCTTTGATCTCTTTCTTGGGTGGGGCATCAACTTCAATTCCCGTCGTACGCCCACCAGTAGATGCCTGAGACCAAGTTACAATTATTTCTTTTTCCACCTTTCTGTTAAGCTTATCTAGAGTCGAATTTGTTAATTCTCGAGTACGAAGGTATCAAGTGAGTTATATTAATCAAAAAATGTGAATAATGATATATTAAATTCATTATATTTCCGATTACTATCTTCCAGGAAAGGGAAGCAATAGAATACACATTTTGAGTGAAAAATGTTCTCAGAATCTTGATGGAACTCAGAGTCTTAATCCATTATGTGGTCAACTGGATCAAAATAAATGGAAGTATAGTTTCTTGTCTATCATTTTTTTTCCCCCTGAAGATTTTGTGCCTTTCAGTGTGAGCACAGGATCAAAAGGCTGCGCAATGAAGATCAGGTTCTCCTGGACGTCAAAAGACGGCGAAAAGCTCAGGATCATTGGGATAAGGTGCAGCTATTTGTCCATCTTCTCACATATCTATCAGACTTGGCTTAATAGTTTTCATCTTGGATTTTCTATTCCATTCTAATGTACTCCTAGTTGACTTCACATTCAGTTGAGAAAATATGTAATATATACATGGTGTCGTCACCCATTACTTGAAGAAGACAACTTCAACAGCGATATATGCTGCACTTGCGTCATGATGGACCCATACAAAAAGAATGAATCTATGCAAAAGAGGATTAACTGGGAGAGCAGTTTGCAGAGCACTGGTCTTAAGAAGAATGATTGCTCACATGAGAAAATGGTGAGGCTTCATGCTTTTTAGTGACTTGATATGCTCATTTTAAGCTTGTTCTAATTGGCCTACAGTTTCAGATTGCAGTCAAAATGACTAACTTCCTTTCCCCCTGGGCCTTCCGTTTCCCCTCCCCCTGCGTATTGCCTGCCCAGAGAAAAGCAACTTCAAAAAAGGAAAGGAGGGGAAGACCCCAGCTTTCATAATCTCCTGGAGACTCATGATCTTGCATGTGTTTAGATTTATTTCTCTCATGAATTACAACCGTGAACCGCATTAAACTAATTAATGAAAACTCATATTTGACCAGGCCAAAAAATGTGTGTCAGAGCCTACAAGAAGTTTGAGTTATTTTGTAGAGGTCGCATCTCCTTGTTTTTCATCTGCACATAAAGATGACAACATTCCTGCCCCGCCAATTCCACCTGGTGAGTTATTTCTGGAGGTTTTGATTTGACCTTCTAAACTTTTGTCCGTTCATTTGTCCATATGGTCATATGCATTTTCTGCCGGCTCTGCAGTGAATCAATTGTGTATTTTATGCGTAAGTGAATGTAACAATGGAGTCTATATCATCTAATGGAGGATCGCTTAAGATTGTAACATTAGAGGCATGGAGCAATATGTATATTTTCTGTGGAGAATACTGTGATAGAGGGGAGATCTATGCTATATATTGCCATTCTTAGATAAGCAATGGTGTGGGATAGGTTTTGCTAAATTAGCTGCTTCAGTGGTTATTAGTGGACTCACTGGTTGTGAGTTCTTTGGATGGGTGATTAAATGTTCTTTAAAACCAACAGTTGGGCTGATTAAGGTAAAATGAATTAAAGAACATTGGTTATTAGTTCTGAAAGAAAGGACTCACCGTCAAGGTTTTTCCAGAACAAAAAGAAAGACAAAGGTTAAACGCCTTTTAAAATATGAAAGACTACTTTCGACTAGCCTTTCAAAACACTAGTCAACGTTTTCCCTGGAATACTTGTTTGCTCAATGCTGTCAAGCGAATAAGATGAAGCCAGAATTCCCAAAACACTGATCACTTCCTAAAAGCTATTGCCTAATAGGAGGAGAGGGTATGATAACCTACACTACACTGGCATCTGTTTCAATATCGTCATAAACATATTAATCCAACTAGTCATTCAGGGTGATCTTGTTTTGCAGACTTCAATGGGAGTTCCAGTGTTGATGGGTCTGATATCAAAAAGAACCTTGAAAATCTGTACGAATATAATGCAATGCTGAGGGAGAAACTGATGAATACCCAATCTATGCTCAATGCTCTAACAATGAAGTACCCATCAGCAACACCAGAAGGCCAAAGGGAAAGAAGGTTAAGCTGTTAATAAAAGTTAGGGTTGTACTAACTGCATGAATGACCTGCAAAACTCAAGTTAGGGACTTTGGGGCTCAGTAATTACCATAATTGGGTTTTAGTTCCAGAGGAGAGTTGGCAGGATCATTAATGGAGAGGGATGGCATATGGGGGATATTGGTATATTGTTTATCGGTGTAATCCTAGGTTTTCACTTGTGATCTGAGTACAGTTGTTTGATGTGGTAATGAGTTTGCGGCTGCATATTTATGCCATAGGTTATGGATCTGATATTCTTCACTCACGATTGTTATTTTCTTTCATTTGTGATGTAAATGCAATTTGTTCATACCAGAAATACTATTGTTCATCCGAGAAATATAATCCTGAAATACCAGCACATCACCATTTGAGCAGACAGCAGTACGCTTCTTGTACCTGTACAAATACAACTATATAGTTGTTAGACAGCATAAATTCACTAGAGCATGCTTTGAAAGTGCAATAAGCTATTAATTCTTAGAAGGAACATGAGGCATGGATAAATGTGAGAAATTGTCCCTTCATCTATGGGTTGAGGCCAGTAGGATCAAATGTTGGTAATGTTTTTGCATCATCTAGGATTCAATAGTAGAGACAGTTCAGTAGAATCCACACTACGATTTTCCAAATACGATGACGATGAGCTGAAACTTTAAATGCCTTGGTGGATGCTCTGTGTTCTTCTGGTTAAAACTTGCTCAGTTTTTGGTCGGATTTCTTGATTTGTTCACGCTGGATGAAGCGATCTAACAACATCAATCTCAGCTAGGGCTTTTTGCATGGTGGGTCTTTGTTTTCCTTCTAATTTTAGACACTGCTTGTCAAGGTATGCAATCCAGAGTAACTATTCTTCTGAACCTTCTTGCAAGACTTGGGAATCCACAATATTGAAAAACAAGAATCTTCCATGTGAGGAAGAAACCACGATATCAAATTTTGTCATCTTCAGTTGTCGAACGCATTGCCTTCTCTTCTGTCAGAAGCTCAACAAGAACTACTCCAAAACTATACCCATCTCTCTTTTCCGTGAATTGACTTAATTGGAAGTACTCGGGGTCCAAATAACCAAATGTGCCAAGAACATGAGTGGTTATATGAGTTTGATCAACTGCCACTGATCTCGAAGTCCAAAAGTCTGATAATGTTGCCCTGTACTTATCATCCGAATGTATGTTGAAGGATTTGATGTCCCTGTGGAAGATGGTTACTGAAGAGGAGGAATGCAAATAAGCAAGTGCTGATGACGAATCAGCAGTAATTTGCAAGCGCATTTTCCGTGTGATTGGAAACTCTTCACTCAGATAATGAATATGATGACTGATGATAGAGCGTCCCATTTAAGGATGAACTCATAAACAGCTAGTCGAACTTCGGTTTCAAAACAACATCCTTGTAACTTCACTATATTCCTATGATTGATTTGAGACAAAATCGCCACTTCTTTGATGAATTCTCCTCGCTGTCGCTCGTTCACTGCTTCAGACTTCTTTATGGCGACAATTCTTCCTCCTCGCAACATGCCTTTATATGCGGTACCTTGGCCTCCTTTTCCCAGTACTTTTATCTGTACCAAAGTGATTGGTAGCTTCATCCAACTCATCTGATGTGATCATTCTCATTCTCTCTATAACCGTTTCATGGGAAGGCATTTGTTGTGGCAACAACAGTCCTCCATTTCACTCAAAATATTTACGCTTTTGTTTGATAGCCTTTCTTTTCTTGATCACCAAATACATCCACCATCTACCAAGTAGCAAAAGAATTGATCCCAAGGCTATCCTTAGTACTGCATTTCATGGACAGTGCACATGGAAATGAATGATTATTAGTCTTGAGAATATTGGTTCACAAGCGCAGCAAAATTCTTACGCATTTGCGAACTTTGATCCATTTGCATGGCCAAAACTTCAATTATTTGCATACATTAATATTCACAAGAAGTGAATGGATTTATAGATTTACCTATAGTGATTTTCGTGAGGGAGTTATTCAAAATCTTTGTGCAACCTGTCCCGGATTTGTATCCATCAACATAATACCCCCTGGGTTTTGTAGCTCCCTGGAGAGTTAACACTAGACATCTATTTCTACCTGAACCTGCTGTGCATTCATCTATTTCTATCAAAAACAGTAACGAAAAATGTTAGTTCCGAAAGTCAAATTTTAAGGCAACCCTTGGGGTGGAGGTTTTCCGGGAGAAGGGGGGGGGGGGAAGCCTGGCAAATATGTATTGATTCATATTCGATTCAAGTCAAATTTGAGGTTGGAATTTCTTGTCAAACCTGATTTTGGTATGGTGATTTCGTATTTGGGATCTAGTATCCCTTTATCTGCTGACTCTGTCTTGAAATAATGTAATCTCAGGCAGGAAAATTTCAGACTGGGTAAGTTTGAGTCATCAAAACTATGTTTCTTGTTTCAGGTATTAAAGTCGTTCAAGTCAAAGGCGATGAGAGGGATTTATGACAATACACCTGTTCAGCCTGGTTCAAGATGCGGATTACCCCCATAATCCGAGAAGCACTTGCAGTGATACCCTCTTCCACGAACATCAATACAGTCAGTGTTCATCTGACAAGCATAGGTAGCTGAATTCTTTCTCGCTTCACTACATGTAGGCCTAGTGTTAGAGCTGAAATTGAGCAATCCAGTAGACCAACTAAGCATCATAGGCTTCAGCAGTTGTTCTGTTCAGTATTACATTTCCAGCAAAATAACCCCACCCAAGATGAAGCGATCATTCCCAGCAAGGAAGGCGTAAGCAAATGGAATCTTTTCTTACAAACAAAAAATAAAAATAAAAATTGAGCTTCTAATCTTGATTGTACAAAGACAATCAAATCCCTGACTCAAAAAGGCTTGCGGAAAATTTTACAAAGAAAATCCTATTTTGATGACCAAAGAGCCTGCCGAAAAATAAGGACATAGTATAACCATTTGCAGCAAATTCTCTTCCCAACACATTAGCAGAGCTGCTTTACCAACGGCTGGAAGCAAGTTCGTGGACAGCAGCTCAGAGAACATATTATCTGTACTATGTTTCACAAACTCTTGACATCAGCTACATATGTGTGCTGTATCATCGACTGTCTAACGTGCATGTGGCCGCATGACCCTTCCCTTGAAACCAAAATCATGCCTGGATCCCAGAAAGTGGGATAATGACATGCTTAAACACGTACCTGTTTTGGACACTCGTAGGTAACTGAACAAAGCTACTGCATCTTTGAGTTCCCTCAACTTCAGACATGCCATCCGCTTGTGCTAATTGATAATTTACGTCCAATTAACATAGGCAATGGCCCTTCTCTGGCACCTGTTTGAATGCTTGAAGTGTGTTAGACTTTTCCATCCTTAGGCCATCTGTTAGAGACTGCAAGCTTGTTCAAGGTTTTTGAATTCTGCAATACCCATGGTGTTGTGACTGAACACTGGTTTGCCATTGCAATAGTTCTTTCTACATCAACCCTGTAAATTTGAGGCTTTATCCAATATTTGAGATTATAATTGTGACTGCAGTTTGCTAGTTTAGTAGATTATGTGTTACAAATGGATGCTCTCAGACATTCAAAACCCTAATCCCTCAAAACAAAAAAAGAAACAAAAGAACAGGCCCTACGTGTTTTGATACTAAAATTCATAGAGTATTGTGCATATGAGATGAGACTTGCCGCAAGGAGATAATTGTTTGGACGTCGAAACATGTTGAAATGAAGTGATGGACAGTGAATAGTATGATTAACAGTTCTAGTTTCACTTCTTAGAGGAAGAGCCACAACAGTAATATGACAAACATATGGAACAAACCGGCAAAAGGATGCCAGTAGGTGAAGTACAACCGGCACTAGGCCATTTCATATACCAAAAGGGCCAGCCACTGCAAGCTCAGGACAAAAGCTTGGATCCGTATAGACTCGTCAAGGGCTAGTGACTGTGACTCCCAATTCACCTGTTTTCTCGACCTTGCATTAGCCAAAGCTCGCTAACAACTTCAATCATAGTTGGCCTCTCAATCCCTTTCTTTGCAACGCATTTCAATGCGAGCTGTGCAAATTGTTCAATCTCGTCTCTGCTTCCTTGATCCAAGATCTCTTTGTCTATCATCTCCATCATACAATTTTTTCTCACAGCTGAAAGAAACATATTGACCAAGTCCATCCCGTCTTTGGCCATTACATGGGGCTCCCTTCGAGTTAGTAGCTACAACATCAAAACTCCGAAGCTGTACACATCACATTTTTCTGTCACCTCTTTGGTCTCCATGTACTCCGGATCAATATATCCTGCAACTCCTCGAACAGGCAATCTTTGGGTGGACTCCCCCGGGGTAATCAACACAGATTTCCCCAAATTCGATAATTTGGCATGGAATGAGTCGTCCAGAAGTATGATGTGTGATCGCAGACCCCTGTGCACTACTGGCTTCGACAAAGCATTATGCATGTACGATAGAGCATAAGATATGTCAATAGCAACTCTCAAGCGGTAGGCCCATTTCAAATTTGTGAAGCCAGTACCACCATGTAGATGTCTAAATAGGCTTCGATTTGGCAAGAACTCATAAACGAGTATTGGTACACAAGTCTCAAGGCAGCATCCATAGAGCTTTACCAAATTGCTGTGACTCATTACTGCTCCTATTGAGGCTTCTGTTAAGAGGAGGTCAATCACCCCAGGGCTTGGGGCAAGATCCACAGGGGCTCGGATAGCTACGATCCGGTCCTGTACCTTTGTATATTGTGCCAAGAATATTTTGAATAACGATATCCGGGTCAAAGCAGTCTGTAGCCTTCTCCATGTCCTTTACTGAGAAAATTTTAACCTGTCTTGATCCAATGTTTTGGCCTTTGCTAAAGGCAATTTGTTTTTCCAGCAAAATACCTCCATTTCGTATGAAATACTCATCCTTGATTTCAAATTTCATCTCTTTCTTTTTCTTGTTCTTAGTCAGTGGTTGACTCATCTTGACTTCGCACTTTGGTGCAAAGCAGGTTGTATGTCCTCAATCTCTGCTCCACAAACCCTGAATGAACAGACAACTTTACCCTCTTGTTTCTTAACTCTGTTATGATATGGCAAGAGTACACAATAGGAGTATGTCCGGTTAGCACTTAACGAAAAGATGAAGGGATGAAGGGTCCACTTATATTCTCATCAGACCAGAAACTGTATATCACAAAAAATATCATGAGACTAATAGAAGAACACCATAACTAACAAACTAGGTTTAGGAGGCCACCCAAGTCAAACAATTTCTAATCCTATCGATTTCAAGTGATCAAGCATTTCTACCCATAATGTTAGGAGTAAAAAACCCATTCTATATTTCAATAATCTTTTATGATACACAGGGTATACAACCTGGTGTCTCTATCTAGTACAATCCCCTTTCCACCTAAGCACTTCTACTCAGATATTTTCCCATAGCCGTAGCCAAGTGAGTTAGGTTGACTTCACGGCAAAGAAAGACAAATGACTCTGAATTTGTTAAATATGTATAAAGAAGGGGAAAAAAATGCAATTGCCTCACTGTAGCTTGCTTTCTTGTTTTATCATTCTGTACCTTTCTCAATAAGTTCAACACAGAGGTTTGGATTAGAACTTTCATTGCCAAGAGATCACGTTAATTCACTTACTGTCTAGACATTGTAACAGCCAAAACATGGTAACCAACCCAATCTTGATGAAGGCGGAATCAAGTTGACTTAATCAGAAACCAAAATATTAGCAGGAATAGGTCTCAAACGACTTGAACAGTGAATGAAGTTTGCAGCAGAGGATTTCAGATAGAAAGGAAGAAGCAGAGAGAAGCAAAGCATATTTTCATTGACAAATACTAAACAAGGTTTTTATGAGACAAAGCTACAGCAATATACTTATGTGCCCCTGGCTAATCCTTCCAGCTCATTATATTCTAGGCTAGGCCTCCAAGTCATTGCCCATGAGGACAGCAGCACCTTGAACATCATTGGCATATATGTGTCCAGACTGGCTCCCTCCACGCACTTCTCTAAGATTATATCATTTCTGCTGCTGCAAGATCCAAAAATGCACAGTACATCTTCGCACATTGCATCATGACAGGATGCCTTACAATTAGTACATCCAGCATCGAAACCCCAAATCTATACACATCACAGTAGTATCTAACATTTTATAACTATAGGAAAAGTTAGGAGCCAAAGTACACCTATTTTCTGGTGGCTCATACCCTTCTACACGTTGGAAATCAGTTCCAAGAAAAGCTTCTCGGAAAATATCTAATGGAACCTAATGCTCTGTATGATATTGTCTTTTTACAATGTAGTCGAAGTCATCCTTCAAAAGGTTTTTTCACCTTGGTCTGAATGCAGTTATTTGAGATATCCCACACAAAGTCCTCTAAAGTAGATCTCAGATTACATCAGGACCGACAAGCATAGTAAAATGACCACCGCCATTGACTTAACTCTCCTTAGTTGGAAAACTTAGTCAGACAATATGCTTGTGGGATGAAAGATCAAGCTCTATATCCCAGCAAAAGAGGGACCAAAAAAAATCATGAAGCTCTTTATTACCTACTCGTGAATTAAACACTACTACAGTAGATAGAGAAATAATTTATCTACTGCTTCAATAATTATCTGTAGACGAAAACCTTTGATGATGTGCCTCCCCAGCCAAAATCAGATTCATTTTATTCTAATTATCTCCATGAAATAACATAGTATGATACGAAATTCATGACGTGGAGACTACTACTTCCAGAATAACAAACGACTCACTACCCCAATATACCCAAACAACTATTTTCTACTACATATCTAAAAACTTGTGGTCCTGCATACTGTTCTATTTCTTGAGATACTGAAGGGGAAAGACCTCCCATCCTTTTAAAGATATCCCTAGAGAACAGAATACACTTACGTTACCAAAACTACCAATTTCATTCCGTAATCCTAAGCTTCTCATTTCCGTTTCCTGTAATTTGTATCGCTCTCCTCTTGACCTCAAAAAGCATGATGATGGAGACCATCATGACCGCTCCCGTACCTCCCCTTCTCCGCTCAAGGAAGACCCCAACAATCTCAAAGAGGCTAAAGAGTTTGCTCTCCTCTGTAGAAAGGCCGTGACTATGCCGGAGGAATTCATCCATAGCCCCCTCACGCCATGCCCGGTTTTTGTCACTTGTTTACACCAACATGTAATGGACCCACCTGCTGAAGGTCCTTACATTATTCAAGCCTAGAAACTTAGCTTTCTTTCAAGACCAACCACGTTCAATTTGGATATCATTTGGTTGGTAAAACCTAACCCACAAGTATATGGTATCCGGGCACAGGGCAGTTTGGACAGTCTGTACTATTTGGGCCATAACTTTTGATTGGCTGGTCCAAACTTAGCAAACTTACATTCCCTGGAAAATAGACTTCCTGAGCTTTCCAACAAGCCCAAGAACATCGAATTTGGCCCAGTATTCTGAGAGATATGGCTCCTGGAAGTTGAGGCTGCTGCAAATGTGAAAGCAATTATTGCAATCCATGTGAACTTGGGTGTTTACTCTTTATGTCGGCTGCTACCTCCTCCAATTCCGTGTGATTCTTTTTCTAGCAAGCTTGAATGTGTGAGATAAAGGATTCATGCATCCATTTAAGCTTCTACACCCTTTTCACACCAAGCATCCAAGAGACACACCTTTTCACTCCTTGGTACATCCACATGAAGAGCTAGCTACAATGTACTTAGGATTCTTTGTTTTCTGCACTTTTTTTTTGTTTTCTTCGTACCTTTTCACAATATAAGGCCTTTAGTATAAATAGGCCATAGCTTGAGGTTGTAAGCATTCACTTCCAACTTGAAATACAAATCATACAAAGCAAGCATTTGAGTGTTCTCTCAATTGTGTTCTAAAGCCTAGTTCTATATCTTGAGTGTGGCAACCTCAAGTGGTGTTCTAGGTCCCTTCCCTCAACTAGGTGGTGATTAACTTCTGTATCCTAGATTGAGTTAAGGGATTGCCCAAGTTATTTGGCTTGAGTGGCTCCAATTGGATTATCTCTAGTCAAATACTTGAACTATCCTTCTCTCATTTCTACTTTGTTCTTCCCCATCAAAAAAAACCAAAAACACATCTTTTCTTGGTCATTTGTGCTCACTTATACATCATTTGGTATCAGAGCCAAGGTTGTCAAGTGACCAAGAACTATCCAAAATTCATCCCAAAAGTCAAAGCACAAAAAAAAAAATACTCAAATCAACAAAACCGAGAAAACGAAGACAGAGCATTGGCACGGTGCCCCCGTGCTCCAGGACACGACCGTGCCACGTCTCTTTCTGCCTTCAGTTTCGTCCAGAATATTGGCACGGTGCCACCGTGCTTACAGGCACGACCGTGCCTCTCCTCATCCCTGCAAAAACAACCTTCCTTCAATCCTAAACACGGTAAAATGTCTTCTAGCCGTACCCCAGAGCGAGTTGACGAGTTGGAAGCGCAAGTAAAATTCCTCCGAACCCAAATTGCCCAACTTATGGAAGAGAAAAGGAGATGGACTCGAAGCCCTTCTCACTCACGCACTCATGCATACTCGGATGAATCCGAGAGAGAAGAGAAGAGCTATATTGTCAACTCAAGTGATGAAGAAACCCCTAGAAGAAGAAGGCAAGGGAATGGCCTTGGCGACTTTAGAGTCGACATTCCCGAATTTGAAGGCCAAATGGATCCCGATCATTTCCTTGATTGGCTTCAAACCGTGGAACGTGTCTTTGAGTATAAAGAGGTGCCGGATGACAAGAAAGTGAAGCTAGTGGCCCTAAAGCTCCGGAAGTACGCTTCCATATGGTGGGCCAACCTTGTGGCCAAGAGAGCGAGAAATGGTAAAGGAAAGATTAGAACTTGGGCCAAGATGAAAGACAAACTTAAGGCCAAGTTCCTTCCCTCCCATTACATCCAAGACAACTACTTCAAGTTGCATCACCTCAAGCAAGGCTCCAAGAGCGTTGAGGAATACACCCGGGAGTTCGAGCAACTCCTTCTCAAGTGCGATTTGAGAGAAGATGATGCACAAACCATGGTAAGATACCTAAGTGGTCTTGATGATTCCATTGCCCATGTCATTGAACTACATCCCTACTCCTCCCTAGATGACTTGAGTTCTCTTGCCTACAAGGTAGAGCAACAAAAGAAATCTAAGGGAAAAGGCACCCTTTCCAAAACCCCTTCCCGTCCTTACTCCACTCAAAAACCTCCCTACTTTTCCCCCAAACCACAAAACTCTCCACAAACCAAAAGTGCCCCTCCCACCGCCCCTAACCCTTCCACAAAAGAATCCCCAAAGCCAAAAGACAAGATTCGCTGTTTCCGTTGTCAAGGCCTTGGGCATATTGCCTCCGAGTGCCCTAACAAACGGATTGTCTCTCTAGCCGAATACCAAGCCACCTTCGCGGAGCAACATGAAGAAGAAGGAGGAGAAGATTGTGAGTTGGAAAATGTGGAAGAAGTGGAAGAAGGCCCTGATGAAGGAGAGCTACTTGTCATTCGAAGAGCATTGAGTGGATTTGCCACTCAAGACAATCTGGAACAGAGAGAGGCTATCTTTCATACAAGGTGCACAGTTGGAGGGAAGGTATGCTCCCTCATCATAGATGGAGGTAGTTGTGCAAATGTTGCCTCCAAGACTATGGTTGACAAGCTTAAACTTCAAGCCACTCCTCACCCTAAGCCTTACACCATCCAATGGTTGAATCAAGGCAAAGGTATACAAATCTCTCACCAATGTCTTGTCTCTCTCTCCATTGGAAAACATTACAAGGATGAGGTATGGTGTGATATAGTTCCCATGGATGCTTGTCACATCCTATTGGGAAGGCCTTGGTTGTTTGATAGAAGTGTCATCCATGATGGCCGGATGAACACTTATTCCTTCCAAAAAGACCAAAAGAAAATCACCCTCACCCCTCTTAAACCGACCTCCACTACAAAATCCGAAGACAACCCACACTTGGATGTCTTTCTCACCACCCTTCTCAAATCCCAACATCATGAGTTTGAGTCTTTCAAAGACTTGATTCTCCTACAAGATGAGCTAGAATCCCCATCTCCTTCACACCCTCTACTCACCCCTCTCCTACAACCCTTCCACCATGTGTTCCCACAAGAAATTCCCCATGGTCTTCCTCCACCAAGATCCATACAACACAAGATTGACCTTATTCCAGGATCCGTTCTTCCCAATAAGCCGGCCTATCGAATGACTCCAAAAGAAACCCAAGAAATCCAAAGACAAGTGGATGACCTCTTGTCTAAGGGATTGATTCGAGAAAGCCTAAGCCCATGTGCCGTGCCTGCCCTCCTTGTACCCAAAAAGGATGGTAGCATGCGAATGTGTGTGGATAGCCGGGCCATCAATAAAATCACTATCAAGTACCGGTATCCTATTCCCCGGTTAGAAGACCTTCTTGATGAGCTTCATGGTGCCACCATCTTTTCTAAGATTGATCTTAGAAGTGGCTACTATCAAATCCGGATTTTCGAAGGAGATGAATGGAAAACCGCCTTTAAGACTAAAGGAGGCTTGTATGAATGGCTTGTCATGCCATTTGGGCTAACCAATGCCCCTAGCACTTTTATGAGGCTTATGAACCAAGTTCTAAAGCCCTTGATTGGTATTTGTGTGGTCGTCTATTTTGACGATATCTTGATCTATAGCAAGACCGAAGAAGAGCATGCCCATCATCTTCGACAAGTTTTGGAGATCTTGTCTCAAGAGCAATTATATGGGAATTTAGAGAAGTGCCATTTCTTCACTTCCCAAGTGATATTTTTGGGCTACATTGTGTCCGCCCAAGGAATTCAAGTTGATGAGAGTAAGATCAAGGCTATTCAAGAGTGGCCTACTCCTACTTCCTTCACTCAAGTAAGGAGTTTCCATGGCCTAGCATCTTTTTACCGGAGGTTTGTTCGTGACTTTAGCACTATTGTGGCTCCCATGACCGAAGTGCTAAAAGGGAAAAATTTTACTTGGAATGAGCAAGCACAACGTGCATTTGAAGAAATCAAGAAGAGACTCACTTGTGCACCCGTCCTAGCCTTACCCGACTTTTCAAAGATATTCGAAGTAGAGTGTGACGCATCCGGGGTAGGGATTGGAGCTGTCCTTTCCCAAGAGAAGAAGCCAATAGCCTTCTTTAGTGAAAAACTAAACGAAGCTAAAAAGAAATACTCCACTTACGACAAAGAATTCTATGCCATCATCCGGGCTTTGGAGTATTGGCGTCACTACCTAGTAGGAGGGGAGTTTATCCTCCATTCCGACCATGAGGCACTCAAATACATACAAGGTCAACACAAGCTCAACCCGAGGCATGCCAAGTGGGTAGAATATCTTCAATCATTCCACTTCATCATCCAACACAAGGCGGGAAAACTTAATAAAGGAGCCGATGCACTCTCCCGTAGGTACTTACTTCTTTCTACCTTAAGTACCAAAGTTCTTGGCTTTGAAGTTGTGAAAGAGTTGTATCCAAGTGATGAGGACTTTAAAAAAATCTTTGAGAAGTGTTCTAAACACCCTCACGGAGTGTTCCATATGGAGGATGGTTTCTTGTTCAAGGGTTCACGCTTGTGCATTCCCAAGTGTGGATTTCGAGAGCTCCTTATCCAAGAGCTCCATGGAGGAGCCTTAGCCGGCCACTTTGGAATGGAAAAGACATGTGCTATGCTGAAGGAGCACTATTATTGGCCACATATGTCTAAAGATGTGGAACACTTTGTAAAAAGATGCTCCATTTGTAAAATGGCCAAGAGTCATGTTCTTCCACAAGGCTTGTACTCCCCTCTTCCTATTCCTCAAGCTCCATGGGAGGATATAAGTCTTGACTTCATCACGGGTTTACCAAGAACCCAAAAGAATAAAGACTCTATCATGGTGGTGGTAGACCGCTTCTCAAAAATGGCACATTTTGTTCCTTGCCATACCACCAATGATGCCTCGCTTGTAGCCAAGTTATACTTCAAGGAAATTGTTAGGCTACATGGAGTACCCAAGAGCATGGTGTCCGACCGAGACAGCAAGTTTCTTAGCCATTTTTGGCTAACATTGTGGCGTAAGATGGGCACCCAACTCAAATTCAGCACTTCATGTCACCCACAAACTGACGGCCAAACGGAAGTCACCAATAGGACTTTGGGCACCTTGCTTAGAGTCCTTGTGAAGAAGAATATCAAGAGTTGGGATGATATGTTACCTCATGCCGAGTTTGCCTTCAATAGAGCTCCAAGTAAAGCAACTCATCTCTCTCCCTTCCAAGTCGTGTATGGCCACAATCCAAAGAGCCCTCTTGATCTTATCCCTATTCCAACTCCCACCAAGTTTAGTTGGGAAGCCGAGAAAAGGGCCAAAGAAATCCAAGACCTACATGTCCAAGTTCGTGATAGCATTGCCAAGGCCAATGAGAGGGCCATGCACCATGCCAACAAGCACAAAAGAGAGATTCATTTTCAACCTGGAGATTTGGTGTGGATCCATTTGAGGAAGGAACGATTTCCTTCCAAGCGAAAATCCAAGTTGATGCCTAGGTCGGATGGGCCATTCGAAATCATTGAGAAGGTCGGCCCTAATGCATATAAAGTAGACCTTCCCGGAGATTATGGAGTCTCGGCAACATTTAACGTCTCCGATCTTAGTCCCTACTTTGAAGATGAAACTCTTCCAAGTTTGAGGACAAACTCTCACCTATCCGGGGAGAGTGATGGAGACCATCATGACCGCTCCCGTACCTCCCCTTCTCCGCTCAAGGAAGACCCCAACAATCTCAAAGAGGCTAAAGAGTTTGCTCTCCTCTGTGGAAAGGCCGTGACTATGCCGGAGGAATTCATCCATAGCCCCCTCACGCCATGCCCGGTTTTTGTCACTTGTTTACACCAACATGTAATGGACCCACCTGCTGAAGGTCCTTACATTATTCAAGCCTAGAAACTTAGCTTTCTTTCAAGACAAACCACGTTCAATTTGGATATCATTTGGTTGGTAAAACCTAACCCACAAGTATATGGTATCCGGGCACAGGGCAGTTTGGACAGTCTGTACTATTTGGGCCATAACTTTTGATTGGCTGGTCCAAACTTAGCAAACTTACATTCCCTGGAAAATAGACTTCCTGGGCTTTCCAACAAGCCCAATTTGGCCCAGTATTCTGAGAGATATGGCTCCTGGAAGTTGAGGCTGCTGCAAATGTGAAAGCAATTATTGCAATCCATGTGAACTTGGGTGTTTACTCTTTATGTCGGCTGCTACCTCCTCCAATTCCGTGTGATTCTTTTTCTAGCAAGCTTGAATGTGTGAGATAAAGGATTCATGCATCCATTTAAGCTTCTACACCCTTTTCACACCAAGCATCCAAGAGACACACCTTTTCACTCCTTGGTACGTCCACATGAAGAGCTAGCTACAATGTACTTAGGATTCTTTGTTTTCTGCACTTTTTTTTTGTTTTCTTCGTACCTTTTCACAATATAAGGCCTTTAGTATAAATAGGCCATAGCTTGAGGTTGTAAGCATTTCACTTCCAACTTGAAATACAAATCATACAAAGCAAGCATTTGAGTGTTCTCTCAATTGTGTTCTAAAGCCTAGTTCTATATCTTGAGTGTGGCAACCTCAAGTGGTGTTCTAGGTCCCTTCCCTCATCTAGGTGGTGATTAACTTCTGTATCCTAGATTGAGTTAAGGGATTGCCCAAGTTATTTGGCTTGAGGGGCTCCAATTGGATTATCTCTAGTCAAATACTTGAACTATCCTTCTCTCATTTCTACTTTGTTCTTCCCCATCAAAAAAAACCAAAAACACATCTTTTCTTGGTCATTTGTGCTCACTTATACATCACATGACCATATTCAAAGCAGAGGGACGCATGAGCAGCATGATGACAACAATGTCCGCAAAGCAAGACTGAGGCATTACGAAAATGCAGGGTGCAAATGAAAAAGTTCTAAAAGGCAAAAACGCAAAAGAACTAGGAGGAAAGATGTGACCTCAGAACAAGAGCCTGAACAACGACGGATTTGTTAAGTATTGTACCAAGTTAGATTTCTATCAAAATCGATATTCTTAGGTCCAGGTTATGGCTGGTTTTGTTGAAATGTATCCAAGTGTAAATAAGAAAATCTGGAAATCTTAGTTTGAAAAAGCCTACGTGGGGCACGCCTAGGCGCGCCTCAGCGTGAGGTGACCAGGTCAGCTTCTCGGAGGAAATAAGGTGTGGCTCAAGGATGCAAGGCTATATCTTCCCCCCTTTTATTCTTTTTCTTAGCCTTATCTTTGCCTTTTTTCTTCTTTTCCTTCCTTAGAAGCTAAAAGGTGAACTATGCTTGCCTTTTTCTTCTTTTTCTTAGCCTTATCTTTGCCTTTTTTCTTCTTTTTTTTCTTTGGGAGCTAAAAGGTGAACTATACTTGTACAGTAAGTGTGTGCATTGGTGAATTATGATCATAAGATAACATATTGTATGATTATTTACAGTGTTAGTTGTTATATTCACATCTAATCACCTTTTTAATGCATTTATGTAACTTGTTTCCGCATAATAATGTGAAAGGCTTCTAAACTTTTTTTTGCATTGAAGTGCGCCTCGAACCATCATGTGTGTGCCTTCGCCTTGCGACTTGCATTTTAGGACCCTATGCGCCTCAGTGCGCCTTGCGCCTTTTAAAACTAAGCTGGAAATATAAGCATCGATTAAAGGGTGTTTAAAAGATATGTCTCTTGGGGGAAAAAATATTTGGATACGCATGCCATAACCACAACCACCGTGTAACCTATGAATAACCCCTATTTACTCACCATTTAGATAAGGGTGACATGTAATCGAAAGGAAAACAACTCCTTTTGAAAGGTTATGGCAGTGAAAAATCTATATGTTGCCCTCACATTTTCTCCAATCCATGGGGTACACCAATGGCTTGATACTATAAGTGCAAATGGCAGTAAGTACAAAGGTTCCATTTAATGACATAGCCAGGAAACAAACTAAGGGGTGGTGGGATTAAAAATACACATAATATAAACCTTAACATAAGTTCTGAAAATGAAGTACATAGCTAATACACATAATATAAACTTGGGTTCATGTTTTTTAGTAAATAACTAAATCCACCAATTATTTAGCATAAAGAAACACGAATATGACTATCAAGATAATCCCTTACAAATCATATCTCACACTACAATTCACATTTTGCTATCATTTAGCTGATTATCCTAGGTTATGCCATTTGGATTCTTTGACCCCTGACCTTACCAATCCCTTTGCAACCGCTTTAATTAACAGACTCAATTGAACAAGTCATATATACAAGAGAAACACTATGCCCACTGCCAACCCTTCCTGCCTCTTCCAACACAACACAATGTATCACCCCTAGAAAGAGCTTCACTTGACAGCACCCCCCCCCCCCAAAAAAAAAAAAAAAAACACCCTAAGCTTTACTCAAGCTATCCATACATTATCATAAAAAAGGGGGAAATCTACAGACAAGTTAGATAGCTAAGAATATATGCAATTTGGAATTTCCGACACTAATCAGATAGCTACCAGCAAAATTAGGGTTTCATAGAGCAAACAAGCAACAACCAACAAATTACCTCAACTGTAAGTCCCCAGTCAAGAAGGCAAAACCCTAATTTCTTAGTTCATGAGCAGATCACTAATTAACCACTCATTTGATACGAATTTAACTAAAATTAGTAAATTAAACAAAAGTATTTACAAAAAGAAAATAAATATAAACTAAAATTGGGGAGTAACCGCCAATTTCAAATTAGAATGATTGGAAAGAGGAAGTAAGCATGCCGGCGACCAACAGGCGTGACGCGGCGTGCCAGCGGGTGAACCGGCAAAGGCGGCGGCGAGCAGTCACTGCGACGGAGAGAGAAAGCGTGAAAGAACAGACCGCATAGCGCAGAGAGTCGAGCGCGGGACAGAATAGAAAGGGAGCCAGTATTGTGCGGAAAGTGTCAGTGGCCAGTGTGTATGTGTGCGTGTTTTTTTTTTTTTTTTTTTTTTAACCAAAACTGTGACTCCCTGGATTGGAACACGCGTCCTTACACTGGCAGGAAGAGGAGAATAGTTGGAGACTTGCTCAGGTGCCAGACAATCGCGCAGATTCATTCAGCTGCATTATACTACTCGTTGGTTCAATCAGTTTGTCTTGAAAATAAGAGCACAGTTGGTGTAGAAACACAGGTTTGGGTCAGATTGGGTCGGGCCAATGTGTTGACCTAATAAAAAGTTGATTGGAAAAGGAAGTTTCCTATAGTTGGTTGGTGAAACTTTTAGAATATAGTCTCAAGATACATGAATTCAAATTCAAGTTTGAACATATACATGAATTCAAATTCAAGTTTGAACATACTTTCTCTTAAAATTTGACTTAAGTCGTGGTTCTCTAAAGCGGTTGTGATTCCCTCCGGTATCTTGTCGGTGTTGTACTGCAATTTTGTATTTGACTGACCATAATATGATCTACCTATTGAATAATCTTATGTTGTTCCCTAAACAATTTGGCTGCATTGTTCGTGAGAAAAATCTCAAATCCAACTTTCGCGTAACCAAATAAAGGGCAACTAAAGCAAACCCTAAAATTTGCTTAATGTTTATGCTCAATCTAATTTCTTAGCTCATGGTTTATTTCCTGTTAATGCTATAGATCATTCTGCATTTTTCTTTATTACCCACAACAGCAGTATTAATTAGGAAAATTGATGCAGGACAAGAAAGGAAGAAGAAAAGACAAATCTCGGATATAGGGATATGTTCTCATATTTAGGATATTAGAGTATAAATCTTATTTCTAGGCCTTTAATCATTAGCTCAAGCTTTTGTTAAATTGGTTCTTCAACATGGTATCAGAGGCTCTTTTGAGCAAAAAGTTTCATATTCGAATCTCAACAGTTCCAAAATTGATCTATCATGCAAAATTAGAAAAGTCTTTGTAGCATCCGCTCTTCAAGTACAGAACATATAGGTGTGAGTGGGCGTATTTAAGTATAAATCCTATTCATGGGCCTTCAACCATTACTTAAGCTCTTAGGTGAGTTGGTTTTTGAACAAGTGACACTTTTACATGTTGAATTGTTATTTTCGCTTTAACAAGAAAAAGCACCAAGTATTTCCACACGCAATGTCACAGTAACCCTTAAATGTTCAGCTGTATTTTACCAGGGGCGGATCCAGACTATGCTTAGGGGTGTCCATGCCCCCCAAAAAAAAATTTCTATTTTAAAATAGGCTAATTTAGTAACGATGTTCGTTTATGGATACCCTTATCCTAAATGTCTGGATCCGCCACTGTATTTTACCCTTGCTGAGTGCAATATCAATGCCACCGTTCTTATTCAGGCTTCTGCTTTTACCTAGGCCCTTAATGGGAAGGATTCTATAGCCACCTACTATCCCTTCATGTACGATCCCCTGCCTTACAATGCAGAGTGCGATCAGGGAAAAACTTTGAAAAGCTTCATCTAAAACTAAAGTACCTAAAAGTCGAAAATGGAGAAAATCTACATTGACTGGCTTGCTTGATACTGTCAAAATTTATCATAGGCACAACAAGATTTCGTTGACATTTATGCACAGAATTTTTTCAAAATATGTTGGTCTGAGACATGATCTACAAAGTCCTTACAGCACCACAGAGGACGACTAGACTGCTGGGTAATTTTATCAAACTGTAACTAGGAAACCAGCAAACACTACTACCCGAAGACATGCAAGAGGTGCCTGGGTGATCTATCTTCCTAAGGTTGCTAGAATATGTTCTAGCCTAAACCATGAGTCAAGTAGCTAAAATGACTAGTTTCTAGATTTTTCAGTAGCAACAAACCATAGAATGAATGCAGCTGGATCAATTGACAACATGAGATGGTTCAAAGGAATGCCCTCAAACTAAAGTAACACTCCCACAATCCAGGGAATTTGCCATTGCACTCATCATATAAGGTATCTGGTTGATTACATTCACACTGAAAATAAGAGATCGGATAGGCATGTGTGTGCAAGTGTTGGACATGAAGTTTTTCAAGTGTGAGTTTTCTATTAGTTCGTCCAATAAGTTTATCTGGAAGACACGGGGAATATTGGTCAAGAAGTTTCAGTCTGGGTCAGACTGGATAGCTAGAATTCAAGATAATTGATATTTAAGGTCCCAGTCTAACATGGTCGCAGGTCATTGTTCTCTCCCATATTAGTCAATGTATCATATCATCATAGCAATAGATGGGGATAACAGGGTAAATACAAAAGCATAAGATGCAGTTGACATGATCGTAGAATCCGTTAAGGTAAAAGTACTCACTTTGCACAGAAGAAGAAACAGTTAGATAGTTTGGTCAAAAACTCAAAATATATGAAGAACCATCACAGGGCAATAAGGCAATAGGCTCCGACTAAATGGCACTAAGGAAATTCATCTGGTAGACACTACTCTAATGCATGCCATGTTATGTCATGACTCATTGAGGTGAAAAAGTAAGCATCATGACTGAACACATTACTTTTCACCTTAAATTGACTCAAAATCATATGCCTTTGTTGGAAGTTCAAGTTACAGTACCTAATCATTAATCAGGCCCCCCTACTGGGGATGAAGAAATAATTTAACTATTGCATACAGCATCTTTAGAATATCACCTTCTATACTAGAACTTGGAGGCAGATGGTAGATAAGTTAATAAGTAGCAGTTGCATCAGTTTACAAAATAAGGTGATGATTCCCAGCAGACAATTTGGCACAGGGCTTTTTTGCACCATCTGACTTTGAAAACTTACCACGGTATAGCTTGAATCAGGGAGATAGGGACATAATAATCAAGCACTGCGTGTGCCTTCCACTCACCTATTTTATCGAGCTTGTATCAGCCAAAGTTCACAAACAACTTGTATCATATTTGGTCTCTCCTTCCCTTTCTTTGCAACACATTTCGATGCAAGCTGTGCGAACTGTTCAATCTCATCCATACTTTCTTGGTCCGAGGCCTCAATATCTATCATCTCCATTATACTTTTTTCTCAAAGCTGAAACAAACAAATCAACCAAGTCTATCCCAGCTCTAGCCAGCATATTGCGTTGCCTTCCAGTTAATAGTTCCCACATCAAAACCCCAAAGCTATACACATCACACTTATCTGTCACCTCAAGGGTCTTTGTATTCAGGATCAATGTATCCGGGAGTTCCTCGAACTGGCCATCTTCAGGGTGCCTTCCCTGGAGTAATGGACACTGAGTGTTCAAAAGTTGATAATTTGGCATGGAATGAATCATCTAGAAGTATATTGAAAGACTGGACATCCCTGTATACAACTGGCTTCGACAGAGCATTATGCATATAAGAGAGAGCATATGACACATCAGGTGCAACCTTCAAACGATCAACCCCCTTCAACCTCCTTGTAAATGCAGCACTAACATGTAGATGTTTAAAGAGGGTTCGATTTGGGAAGAATTCATAAACAGGTATTGGTATACAGGTCTCAAGGCAGCATCCGTAGAGTTTCACCATACTGTTGTGATTCATCACTACTCTGGTTGATGCTACTGTCAAGAAGATATGTATCAGTTCAGGCTTTGGCTTGAGGTTTAGAGGGACCCTGATGGCTACATGTAGCTCCTTCAATATCCCTTGGTAGACGTTGCCAACGACAGCACCAAGAATGAGATCAGGATCAAAGCAGTTGGTTGCTTTCTCAATGTCTTTGATTGAGAAAACTTTTAGCTGCCTTGAACCACTGTCTTGTCCTCGGCTCAGAGCAATTTGTTTTTCCAGCAAAATGCCCCCATTTCTAATGAAATATTCTTCTTTGGCTTCAAACTTTAGCCCTTCCTCTTTTTTGCGTATTTTTCAAGACTTGAACCATCTTAGCATTAGCAGAAAGTAGCAAACTGGATGGCCTCACATAATGCTACCGAAAATGCTAGATGAACAGACAACTTTACTCCTTTACTTCATATGTGATATGTTGTCATCTGATCAAGGATGAAAACTAATGCCGAAAAATGGCCCCAGTTATTATCTCCGGAAATCACTGGAGGCGATCCTATGAATCAAACTACAAAATTATGTCCTACGTAACACCACAAAACTATTACAATACAATAATGCTAAAATATGGAAAAAAGGGCATTACCCAGCCAGTCAACCAGGTCAACCTTACGCCTAATGTATACTTTTCCATTGACTTGAGTTGTCACATTTGTCTAGTAGCAACTAGGGCAAATTTTGACTGGAGAAAAATGCTCTCCTACGTCCAGCTGTATCTAATGCTATTCTTTCACATTCTATATTCAAAGGAATATTACAACCTTTCCTGTTTCAATGTTTAACTCTGATCTGATAGTTTCAACCCTTCACAAAACGAAATAGAAGTATCCCTACTCCAGTAATACTCCAGCGGTATCACCATTGTGCTCAACCAGATGACATGCCTTGTTGATTGTAATAATAGAAAATAAGCTGGGTATGTATCCAATTATTAGGCATGGTTTTGTTCGAGTCCACTATTGGCTGGTCTAATAATTCTGTCTTCAAAATATGAACAATTTTGGCCAAGAAAACCAGGTTCTTGTCAGATTGGGTTGGGCCAACCGGCTAACTCAAGTTTCGGTCAATTTGGATATCTAGGCTCTAGTCAAGTCTGGCTCCAACCCGAGTGGATCAAATTTAGGCATGGTGTTACTAGGTTTACTGGTGCATTATGGTATTAGCGGATGCTAGACGATATTGAAAGATGGAGATAATAGGCTCAATACAAAAAGGTAGAACACAGTTGAAATGATGATTATATATGGTATTTATTTACGTTTAAGTCTTTACTTTGCAACTGAAGAGTAAGAAACAGCAGACCAGCACATGGCCATAACTTACTAGCAACTTCAAGGGAATTCATCTACCAGAGAACTTAAAACACATGGCATATTACATCTCCCTTGTTTATAAGATCAAGTTCTATTGTCTAATTGTCAATCAATCACACTAACAATTTATCTACTGCTTAAAAATATATCTTTGAACAATACCTTACATGGTAGAACTTGGATCGACATAGCAAGTGTGAGGCACTTCGATTAAATTGGAGATCAGTTGGTGCTTCTATCCCAATGCAAAGGATCCAGGGCTTTGCTGCATGCCAGCATCTGCCTTTCTAATCTCAGAACAATAGCACAAATCAACACTGACTTGTCAATGTCATGCCTCGTGGCTTTAATCCACTTAGTTTCTCTCTTGACCTTGTATCAGCCAAAGCTCGCTAACGACTTCAGCCATAGTTGGTCTCTCCATCCCTACCTTTGCCACACATTTCAGTGCAAGCTGCGTAAACTTTTGAATCTCATCCCTACTTCCCTGTTCCAAGATCTTTTTGTCTATCATATCCATTACACAATTCCTCCCCACAGCTGAAAGAACCGCATCAACCAAGTCTACCCCATCCACAGCCATTACAGTGGGGTGCCTTCCAGTCAGTAGCTCCAACATAAGAACCCCAAAGCTGTAGACATCACACTTATCCGTCACCTCCTGGGTCTCCACGTACTCAGGATCAATGTATCCTGGAGCTCCTATAACAGGCCATCTTTGAGGTTTCTCCCCTGGAGTAATGGACACCGAGAAGCCAAAGTTTGATAATTTGGCATGGAAGGACTTATCCAACAGTATATTAAGTGATTGAACATCCCTGTGAACCACTGGCTTTGACAAAGCATTGTGCATGTACGATAGAGCATAGGCTACATCCGTTGCAACCCTCAAACGATGAACCCATTTGAGACTCTTGTTCAAAGCAATCCCACCATGCAGCCATTGAAAAAGGCCTCCATTTGGCACGAAATCATAGACCAGTATGGGAAGACATGGGTCAAGGCAACATCCATAGAGCTTTACCATGTTATTATGATTCATCACCATTCCTGTTGAGGCTTCTGTAAAGAAAAGATCCAGTAGTTCAGGCGAAGGCACAAGATCCACAGGGGCTTTGATGACAACCATACGCTCATCCACAAATCCTTTGTAGACAGTAAATCGAATCTGGCCAATGACGAGATCAGGGTCAAAGCAGTTTGTAGCCCTCTCAATGTCAGCGATTGAAAAAATCTTCAGCTGCCTTGATCCTATGTCTTGACCTTGGCTAAGGGCAATTTGCTTCTGCAGCAAAATACCCCCATTTCGAATGAAATACTCCTCCTTGATTTCAAATTTCACCTGGTTCTTTTTCTTGTTGTTCTTCTTCATCAGTGCTTGCCCCATCCTGACTTGCCCTTTGGAACAAAGCAGCTACTTGGATGTGTCTTCAATCTCTGCTCCCAGAAAGCCTGACAAACTGCTTTACCTGCTTGCTTCCTCTGCACCTGTTATGATATGGAATTCCTAGCTGTTGGTTGCCTGCTTTCTTGTTTCATCTTTCTGTATCTTGGTCTCTTCAGCCCATTCTTTGCAACACATGTCGACCCACCAAACAATATCTAGTCAATCACCACTACAGGTTCTACAATGTGATTCCTAAAGGAAAGATATCAATACATGTTGAATTTGACCAAAACAGGAAGCCTTGAACCAAATATTAGA
>JAKOGI010001473.1:75000-230462 GCA_029747015.1 Carnegiea gigantea
TTCCTCTCCAGAGCTCCTTCTGGTTTCTGCTTATGTCTAGTAATTCTTCCACTTCCCCCTTGACCGTTACTCACTCCAAACATGGTGATACTGATAACCTCAACTTGGGCTCCCATCTTTGTACTTCTTCCAAACCTGGGGATTCACGTTCTGTGGGTGGAGGCCAAGGTGACAATCCACGCCCTCCGTCGCAGAAGATGGGGTCCTCCTATGCTCAGGCTACGAAATTCGGTATGAGAAGTTCTTATCAACATCAACATTCCCCAGATCCAAAGGGAGCTTACCCTTCACTGTCGTCACCTGACCATGTCATAGAACCGCAGTTAGGTAATCCCCAAAGCCCTGACCTATGTGTTCATGAGTCTCCTTGTTTTGGACCCCCTGCTTCTCCTCCGGTTGAACATCTGGAGGAATTGAAGGCCTTATGTCTGTTAGGCAAGATTTGGGGGGATTATGTTCCCTTACCAGCCATCATTAACAAGACCCGAGTTGACTGGAAGTCTCTGAGGGGCCAAGTGAGCTATGTCGATTTGGAGAATCATTGGATATCCTTTAAGTTCGCTAATGTTGAAGATAAGGAGATGGTGTGGAGGGAGAGGCCCTGGCATGTCAATGGACTCAATCTGGTTCTATCTCCCTGGCTGCCTTTCTTTGACCCTTCCTCCACCTGCATTGGTAAGGTTGACCAATGGCTTCATGTACCTAGGCTTCCTTGGGAGTTCTGGGAACATGAAACATTGGTCAACCTACTAAAGCCCGTTGGGAATGTCATTAAAGTGGACCAAACAACTTTATTGCATCTGAAAGGGAAATTTGCTAGAGTGTGTGTGAATATTGATATCACTGAACCTCTTCCTGGTTTCTTGTCATAACCTTTAAAGGGAAAACTATGAAAGTTCCTCTTATTTATGAGGTTCTTCATGAGGTCTATGCTCTCTGTGGGTCTGATTCTCATCAAATTAATTCTTGCCCTGACCTGCCTACTCAATCCAAGATAGAAATAGTTGTTGAAAAATTCGGAGGTACGAAAGTGACCACCCAGGTTAATGCCTCCAACTCTTCTACTGCAAACACCTCATTCACTACTGCTGACCAATGGATTCGTGTGTCTCCCAAAAAATGTATTCGTGCTATGACTTCTTCTTCTGGTGGTAAAAGCTTCCCCCTTAAGTCTCTCCTCCCTCCTCTAGTTACTATTGTTGATCCTATGGAACCAAGAGGTTTGAACAGTTCCTGATCTTCTCCTCCAATCCCTCCTCTAGTCAATGTGCAACCTACTAAGGTCCCTGCAAATGAACCAGCAACTGACTTTCCAATCCTAGCCCCTTCTGACCAAGTGCTCAACCCTGCCTACCCTTCTAATACTGAACCCTTCAATGCTATGAATGAGGACCGGATGAAGGATTCAAAGGATAATGACTTAGAGGACTTCCAGGAATTTATGTTGGATGAAGACGAGATTGGGGATACTTTCCTCAACTTGGATACCATCCAAGAGATAGAGCTATCCACAGACTCTTCTAAACGTCGCAGGATTGAAGAGAGAGAGGAAGGCCTCTCAAGGCCCCCAACTAACTCTTCCAGGATAGGTTTGATATCCCGTACAGGAAGTTGTTATCTTAGTTGGAATAAGTCCACAGAGTCTAGCTTGTATCTTTGTAATATTTAGGTCTTAGTGTCTAATGCTACTTTTGTTAACTCTGGACAGTTTAACTTTCTAGTGTTTTAGGTAGAAGGGACATTCATGGCTTACTCTGATGGATGCACACTTCATGCTTGTAATATACTTAATGTTTTTACTCCAGCTGAAGACACATCTTATGCAGGTTACTATTCCTCTGAACTTCTTGCTAATAGTTTTCAAAGTAGTCTAGTTATTCCCATTCGACTCTCTTTCGTCCTTCTTTGTCTCAGTTATCACTACCATTAGTTATCTTTCCTTTAATTATTGTGTTTAATGTGGGTGTTTTCTATTGCTTATTGTCCTATACAGATTACAACATTCATGTTCTCCCTTCTGTGCATGTTCAAGAGACCCCTCTTCTACTATTTCAAACCTTGCCACCCCTTTATTAGTATGGTGAAGTGGCACCTTTCTCTGATAAAGGTTTGGAGGCAAAGACCCATGCTATCTGAGTCCACAACCCAGGTTTGGTGGCTTTACTAGGATACCTATTAGGGGATCATGTTCAGATACTTGGCTGTCTTTTGTGTTCCTTGTACGCCGCCCCTGTGTTGTACTCCCTTGGTCGATGATGAACTCTCTCGCTATGATAATAGCCTATGCACTGAGACCATTTGTTTGGACTTTCTCCCTCCATGGTTATTTGCTGCGGATGTGGCATTTCTTAAGCTGGCTGTGGTTTGGCTCTACCTAACCTGCTGGATTCTTGACCTTTTGCCTTGAAGCTGTAGTAAGTGCCACCTGTTTGTTTGGCCCTTGCTTATCCTTATCATTCTATCATCAGGTGAGTTTTCCTTCCACAGCAAACTTGTGGTACATCCTAGATGGACAATATGGAGGTTCATTCTCTGGTACAGAGGCGTGAAAAGGATATCTCTTTTACTTTTTCTCCCAGCTACTTGGCCATTTACTTGCTTGGTGAATGAGATATCTATCTCTAAGACATGTTTTCAGAATGCCAAAGTTTGGCTGGCTCTACTCCAATGTGCAGAATATCTGAATTCTATAAAGCAATCTATTCAGTTTTTGGTAACTAAATGGTTTTGCTTATGGCCTCCTCCCCCTCCTCCCCGTGCATTAGCATCATTGAAATGGTTGATTCTTGTCACTAGGTGCTCAACAATCTGTGTATTACCTATTATGACATATCTCTTCTGTCTTCTTTTCCTGACTAGCTTCGGTTGGTCATCGTGGCACGCCCTTCCAGGCCCCATTCTGCAATTGGTTACCTATTTTCATCAGTACCGACAAAGACCCCCTTTCTGCAACTGCAATCACCTGCAGCATTATGGTCCTTTGTCTCCATGGCTCCTGGGTATTGATGCTCGCGCTACTCTGAATGAATCGCTCCCAGCCTGTGTGATACGGATAGAGGACGGGCTGATCTTCTACAATTTATCATGTATTGAGTTTTTTAGGGTATTACTGCCATGCTTTGATGTACTTTTTTATGCATATCTGGTTGTAATGCTTGTTGGAGTGTACTGGGCAGTCTTATTTAGGTCACGATTGTTGCTGGTGTATTTCTTTATCGCAACATGAAAATCATAAGCTGGAGCGTACAGGGTGCTAAGAAACTGTAGATTCTCGAGGAAGTGCAAATCCTCAAACGGACTCTCTAACCTGACATTTTATTTCTACTAGAAACCATGACCAATGAGAAAAACACAAGGCTAATTATCCAGAAAATGGGGTTTGACTATTTCGATTTTACTCTTCCGCAAAACCATTCTGGAGGCTTATGGGTTCTGTGGAATAATAATAATTGTCATGCATCAGTACTAGCTAAAGAAAACCGAGCTATTCACATGCTTGTCCATGACACACATTTCAAACAATATTCTTGACTCTGGGGTCTATGCACCGGCTCAGACCCGAGATAAAGAACAGTTTTGGGATCATCTTAGTTGTATAAATAACGTGGTGGATATTCCTTGGTTACTTGTTGGAGATTTCAATGAGCTTGAACTACTTTCTGATAAACATGGGGTCACTCCCCTGTCCTTGCGTCACACTGAATGTCTCACTTCCTTCCTAACCACGATTAATGCGGAATCTATTGCAGTTAATGGTAAGAGCTTTACATGGAAAAAAACGTATTAATGGATCATGGGTGTTTGAAAAGTTAGATAGAGGAATAGTACGGCATAATTGTGCGGCCTTATATCCCAATATAAGTGCTACACATGGTCCTTTCACTTTCTCAGATCACTGCCCTCTCATTATCTCTACAGAATCACATCACAGATGTAATATTGCGGCGGCTTTCCGGTTTCAAAACTTTTGGACCAAATATCCTCAACTTGATGATATATTTACTAAAACTTGGGGATCCCCTATCAAGGGTACTAAAATGTTCTAGTTCTCGCAGAAATTGAAAGGCCTCAAAAATGCAATTAAACCTTGGGTTAAATCCACCTTTGGCAAATTTCAAGATAAATTGCAGCGCAACCTAGATAAAATTAACTATGTAGAAGGCAAACTTATAGATGACCATATGAATCGATGGCTAAATGACTGGCTTGACCGACTCATTAAACAAAGAAAAAAAATGTTACTTTTTAATCAGAAGTTTTGGGGAAGATTTGCAAGGAAAGACTGGCTTGTCAATGGTGACCGGAATTTCACGCATTTTCAACGGCAGGCTAACCAGTGAAGGAAACGACATGATATCACTCGGTTAAAAGATAAGGTGGGCATATGGCTGGAAGACCCACAGGATATCAAACAAAAATTTCTGTCTGACTTTACTAATCGATTTAAAACAGCCCAGACCACGCCACGAACCTTTCCTCATCTAGGACTACCAACGCTAATCTCCAACTGCGACAACGACATGCTAACCGCCACCCCAACCGCGATTGAAATTAAGACTGCTGTTTTTGACATCAACCCAAACAAAACGCCAGGACCGGATGGATTTGAGGCAGGGTTCTTTCAGAAATATTGGCCACTGGTTAATAATGAACTTATCCATTGTATTAAGGGCTTCTTCTCCCATGGCAAACTATTAAAAGAAATAAACCACACGTTCATTACTTTAATCCCCAAGAATGCACAACCCCAATTGACCTCCCACTTTCGACCAATCAGTTTGTGCTCCACAATTTATAAAATCATAGCTAAAATTCTTATCAACCGGCTATGACCTTTGCTAGTGAAAACCATTTCTCCATTTCAAAGCGCTTTCGTTCCAGGACGATCCATCCATGATAACATTCTCCTAACTCACGAAATCATGCATAAGTTCAAAACGACCAAAGGAAAAACGGCCTGGGCTGCCATCAAACTGGATATGGAAAAGGCTTATGGCAAACTGAAATGGGATTTTCTGCTTGCTTGCCTCACCCAGATGGGATTCCATCAGCAATGGATTGCTTGGGTCAAAGAATGTATCACAACAGTCTCGTACTCGCTTTTAATCAATAATACCTCCCATGGCCTCTTTAAGCCCTCTCGAGGAATTAGACAAGGCGACCCCCTCTCACCTTACTTGTTCATCTTATGCATGAATGCTTTTTGTGTTGCTTTATGTAATTTAGCCAATACTCCCAAATCGGGTGTAGGGATCTGACTCTCAGCTCACTCCCCTATCATACCATGCCTCTTCTTTGCGGATGATAGCCTTTTATTTTGTAAAGCAAGCACTTCCTCCTGCACCAAATTAAAATCAATTATTGATCATTTCTGTTAGCTCTCGGGACAAGTTATCAACTTTCATAAGTCGTCGATTGTTGTCTTCAAAAATGCATTGCATGCTCAAAAACAGACAATCGCATTAGTTTTCAACATTCCATATAGCGACTCCCTAGGCAAATATCTCAGCTACCCTGTTTTTCAAGGTACACTCAAAGCATCGCTCTTTCTGAAATTCTAGGAAAAGCCACAGCCAGCATGGAATCTTGGAAAGCAAATACGCTATCTAAAGCTGGGAGAACAGTGTTAATTCAGGCTAATCTAGAATCATTGCCATCTCATACGATGCAATATTTTGAATTACCAAAGAAGACGACCACATTATAGACCGTGTTAATAGAAATTTCTTCTGGAAAAAATCAAACAAGGAACACGGGCTCCCAATGATTGCATAGGACAAAATATGCCGCCCTAAAATCTTTGGGGGGCTGGGGTTAAGGAAAACTGAGGCCGTTAATCTAGCCTTCCAAGGAAAGCTAGCCTGGAAAGTCCTGACCGACAACCACAGACTATGGACTGAGGTCATAAAGCAGAAATACTTACGAGCCACCACCTTCCTGAATTGTAAAAGCAAAAGTACGGACTCCCCAGTTTGGCGGAGCATCCTACGTAGCAGAACACTCATCAGACAAGGGATAAGGTGGAAAGTGGGTACTGGGACTAATATTAGGTTCTGGTGGGACAACTGGTTCGATGACACAAATCTTGTAAACATGCTAGATATTGAGCCATCCACATTAACTTCTCCCAACCTCAAAGTTTGTGAAGTAATCACAAGCGATCGATGTTGGGATGTCAATACTATTTGCTCCTTAGTAATGCAAGAAAATATTGTGCAGAAAATTATCGGCATCCCTATACCACTTTCTACGGTGACTGATTCTTTTTGTTGGGGCCCCACGGGATCTGGTGAGTTCAGTACGAAGACTGCTACATGGATGGTCCATAATACTTTCCACCTTAACAATCCTAAATGGATGTATAATTGGATTTGGAAACCTGATATGATGCCCAAAATAAAAATTTTTTTATGGCAAAACCTTCATAATGCATTACCTATACGAGGCACTCTTTTTTGAAGGGCCATGAACATTGACCCAGCTTGCCCTATATGTGGTGACGATATTGAAACCAGTGATCATTTATTTTGGGACTGTTCTGTAATTAAACAAGTACGGAACCTTGGCCATCAACATGGATGGGTCAACCCACTGCCCACACACCATGGTCAAACCTCAGGCCACCGATTATTTACGATTTACCGCCAATGTAGGAACCCTAACGATATCTTAAAAGTGGCTTTTCTACTATGGTGCATATGGAAAGGCCGGAATGCCTTGGTTTTCCAAGGGGATTCTGTTTCTCCGGTCCGCATTCTTATAGCCGCAAAAAAAGCCTTCGCAGAATGGCACATCCGAACTTGCATGTTGGAGGGTTTCACTTCTTCGGGGGTCTCTTCATCACATCCTACCTCTAACCTTATTGTGAGGTGGAATGCCCCCCTTGGGGATCTGTCAAACTTAATTTTGACGGAACTCGTCATCATTCTTCAGCAGCAGGAGGTTTCGTCATCAGAGATTGGGCTGGCAAGCTCATCGAGGCGGGAGCAGTTTTCTATGGCGATTCATCCATCCTGGTGGCCGAGGCACGAGCGTTACGTGATGGATTACACGAAGCAACCAAACTAGGCATCAAAAACATTTTCATCAAAGGGGACAATGCTCTCGTTATCAAAGCACTACAAGGGACATCATGCACGCCATGGAAAATTCAGACGCTCCTACACGACATCTCTTGCTACCTTAGTCTTATGGATCATGTCACCATTTCACATATTTTTCGTGAGGCCAATATGGCAGCCAACTACATGGCAAAGTTGGGACACGCAACATCAGAGCTAATAACATGGGACTGTCCACCCACATCTGAGTGTCAGGATATCTTGTTTGCTGATCTGATGGGGCGTACTCTTGTGAGAACAAGCGCCTGATCTTTCCTTACCACTTACCTTTGTTAAAAAAAAAAAAAGGGTTTAATTCTTTTTTGTCTATATGTACCCGAATAAAACCCGTATACCCCTTATACCTAATAGGTTATAGATACAGGTATAACTTTACAATACCCGATGAGTATAGGTATGGATATGAATATTAATTTTAAAAATGGGTATGAGTGAGAGTATGGTTAAACCCGCCCCGTTGCTACCCCTAGTCACAGCAACTAGAATAACGAAGAGTGGGTTGAGGACAAGAACAATCAACAATGAAATTTGATTTGGTTGAGGACAAGCACAACAATCAAGAAGTTTGATTTTCATCTTTAAACGGCAAAGAAACGAATTGGGTAAGATTTTTTTTCTATTTCATACACACCAATGCCCCCTTCCCTCCCCCCTCTAATTTTGCACTAAATAGTAAATTCCATGATATTCACTACTTGGAATGTGAATTTTGGATACTCTAACTCTGTGTTGGGAGAAATAAATTACTTCTTATAAATTTCCAATTACACTGTGATACATTTTTAATATGCATGCAAACATATTATAAGATTGTACGAATAATTTTTTCTTTATACATAAGCTTATATTATTCTAAATTCACATGGACATCTATAGTATTCTATATTAGATTTTTTTTAAAAGAAATATCTTAAAATCAAGTAAGAAATTTTTTTAACATTTAGGATTACAACATATTTGATAAAACCAACAATCGTATGTCAAGTTGTCAACTGTTTGTAACATAAGGTTAAAAATTGATAATAAGGAACAAGCAGTTTAATAGTCTGATTTGGCATTCATTGAAATACTTTTTTTAAAGAATAAACATCTCAACTATAGTAGTGTGTTTGATATTCCTAATACAATCTTATCTCAGTATTCAGTAATAAATAATAGACTAACTAAAATACATTAGATAATATATAGTAAATCTCACTTAAAAAGTTTAATTGTGAAAACTCAATAGTTAAAATTTTCAACTAT
Organism: Carnegiea gigantea; assembly: GCA_029747015.1. Lineage (NCBI taxonomy): Eukaryota > Viridiplantae > Streptophyta > Magnoliopsida > Caryophyllales > Cactaceae > Carnegiea > Carnegiea gigantea. Next base: position 83,367 of record JAKOGI010001473.1, read on the forward strand.
GCCTCTTATTTAATGGGATCGATAAAATTGTAATTTAATTTTATAGAAAAAAAGAATATTCATTATTATTAAAATGATTAATTCAATTTATTGTATATTAAAAAATAATTGTTACCCATGTATAACGTTTCTATTAGATAGTTTAAAAAAATAATCTAGTCATACTAAAAGTTTTAAACCACCAGTTGTAATTAATGTTCTCAAATTGCATTATTTCATTAAAATAAATTAATCATAAGTTTGAATTAGTCAATCATATGAAGACACTTATGAAAAGCATATTATTTCACTCATTTTCGATGTAGTTGTATAGATTCTCCCCTCTTCTATTTATATTGTTATTGTACAGCAGAATTTTTGTATTACAAAAAAGAAGTACATCAGTGACTAAAATGTCAATTTGGGTGCTGACTGAGTCAAATCATATGGCTTTTGCGTTGAAACATCTAGCACTACAGTCAAAGATGCATAAACAAAGTTAGCTCCATCTTCTATTATCTTTACAAGATGTCTTATGGAGAACCTCTAACTAAGAGTCATTGCGCTTAGGCCTGTCAACTCCAACAAATAGGTATAGGGAACATTTACAACATAAAAACTAGCTTTTTGGAGGACAATAAAGTAACCTAGGTTTTTTTTTAAAAAAAAAAAAACAAAACAAACTAGTATTTTAGTATATTTAAAAGACTGCTTTCTAGTACAACAGATCTAGAGAGTTGCCACAAACAACAATAACAATTAACAACTACTAGTCTCAATGTGGTTGCCGCTTTTCCGAAGTTTGGATAAATTCATATATAAGCAGTCTTATCCATATAAGTGCTCGTTCAAGTAGAAAGATGATTCCAACTTTCTAAGACACCAACAAAAACGGAAAAAATGTACAAAAATACTACTATATTTTGGAACTACATATTTGTACATAAATTATCAAATTCTTATTTGTATTTCTTGTGATTTGCGTCGTCGTCCATATAAAAAACAAACTTAACAATAGAATTTAAAGAAGAAAAGGAGAAGCAACTCAATGGGAGTAACCTACTTGAAGCAAAACCCAAGCAACCCAAGCATTGCAAACATGAAATGTAAAGCGGGAAAATGCCGAAGCATCTGATGGTGAATATGCTAAAGATAGAGAGGGGGGAGGATACAATCTCAGAACAGTTCAAACCAGGACTGACATATTTAGTGCTGTGCCTTTAATTCATTTTTGTAAGATCAAGTTCTATTGTCCAAGATCATGCACACTGCCAAAGCAGAAAGTCTAGCTATCGCGTAAGTTATGTTTAGAACAATCCGTAAGTAGGACTTCGATCCAAATAGAGTATTAAAGGTTGTTGTATCGACTTATAAATTCAGTAGGCAACCTTCAATTCTATACCAACACAACCAAAGATCACTGTAGGGCATTTCTGCATCTGCATTCGTAATCTGAGAACTGCACCATGAATCAAGACTGGCTTGTCGTGCTCTTAGTCCACTTATTTTCTCTCTTGTTCTTGTATCAGCCAAAGCCTGCTAATGACTTCACTCGCAGTAGGCCTCTCCATCCCTCTCTTTGCCGCGCATTTCAGCGCAAGCTGCGTAAACTTTTGAATCTCATTCCACCTTCCCAGTCCCTAGCCCTTGGGTTGCTTTCCGGTCAGTAGCTCCAGCATAAGAACCTCAAAGCTGTAGACATCACACTTATCTGTTACCTCTTGGATCTGCACATACTAGGAATCAACATATCGTAGAGTTCCTTGAACATGCCATTTCTTAGGCTTCTTCTCCTGGAGTAATGGGCAATGAGAAGCCAAAGTTTGATAATTTGGCATGGTAGGACTCATCCAGAAGCACATTAAGAGATTGAAGTATTGAACATCTCTGCGAACCACTGGCTCAGACAAAGCATTATGCATGTAAGATAAAGTGCAGGGTATACCAGTTGCAACCCTCAAATGATAACTCCATGTAAGGGACTCTTGTTCAACGCAATACCCCCATGCAGAAAATGAAAAATGCTTCCATTTGGCAAAAACTCATAAACAAGTATGAGAAGACAGGGATCAAGATAACATCCATAGAGCTTCACCGTATAATTATGATTCATCGCCGGCCCTGTTCAGGACTTTGCGAAGAAATTTTTGAGCTGCCTTGATCCAATTTCTTGTCCTTGGCTCAAAGTTATTGGCTTTTCCAGCAAAATGCTTCCATTTCTAATGAAATGTTCTTCCCTGGTTTCAACTTTAATCTTCCTTCTTTCTTTTTCGTCTTTGTCAGAATTTGACCCATCTTGGCATTGGCAGAAACTAGCAAATTGGATGCCCTCACATACTCCATTAGAAAGGATGAAGGAACATACAACTTTATTCCTTCGTTTCATATTGCTGAGTAATGGCATTCATCACTAGCCCCTTGCTTCTCTCGTTCCCTTTTGTCCAACATATGTAGTTTTGAGAGTTGGGGTGGGTTTTATCCACACCTTTATTTTTTAGTCTTATTAAATTCCTTTGAGCTTGCTTTTAATAGTGGTGTGGGGGAGAGTGTGACCACCACACACGCGCGCACGCTGTTCGTATGGTTCGGTCTGAGTTGGGTTGTGGGCTTGGACCGGAGCTATTAATCTTTTTGGAGGTAAAAGTTTTATTTTTTAACCGTTAGCAACTCTAGCATGCGATTGTGCGCTGATTATCCTCCATGTTTTGCTCCAGCAGAAGATATTTTTAGCAAACTGCAACAGCTAGTTTTACCAATCATGTGGTTCTCCTTTTTCCTAGCTCAACAGCTATGTTAAATGGATCATGTGTCTCTGCTGATTTCTTGCTGCTTCCTCTCCACTCCAACAGCCATTTCTCTCCTATAAATACAACACTCTTCAGTTGCAGAAAACATACCACAAGTTCTTTCCTCTCTTCTCCTCTTGTACTATTCTGTTCTCTCTCTTTTCTGGGCAATTTCTATACTGCGCGTTCTAAGTCTCTAGTATTGAGTGCACGAGTTCAGAGGCTCACAGTGTTAACCTTGGAGAGCAATCGGCTGATTTGATTTACACCTCAGTCGTGCCGAAATTACTTTCAAGGCAGTGGCATATCACGGCACAACGTTAACTCTCTCTTTCTGCCATTGATTTCCTCACAATATTTCCTACACATATCTGTTATGTTTTCATCTGGTCAAGGTTGGAAACAACGAGAAAAATGGCCCCAGTCATTTATCTCAGGAAGTGACTGGAGGTCATATTATAAATCAGACGATAATCAATTCCTAAATAACACCAGAAAATAATAAACCTAAACTGACAAAGGGGGAAAAAATAGTGATAGCCATGAACCAACCAGCCAACCAAGTCAAAATCTCACCTAACTATCACTTCCAGCTGATCCAACGTTACCACATGAACAGCAACTTGAGTGTGCTTTGAGTCTTTGACTCGAAAAAAATGCTTTCTATGTCCAGCTGTGTCTGAATTCAAATGGTATTTTTTTCACATTCTAGATTCAAAGTAATTTTATATCTTTCCGTTCCCAGGTTTGGCTCTGATCTGATAGTTTCAACCATTCACAAAGAGGAGACAGAGAGTACCCCAACTCAAAGTAACACTCCTAGGTCTAGAGTTCACCCATTATGCAGGTGAGTTCTCATGGTCATTACATTTGTAGTAATACGAGACAGTATGGGTATGCATCTGAGGCTTTAAAATGGCTTTTTTCGAGTTCGAATATGTTTGTAGTTGATCCAATAAGTTTGTCACTTTGTCTTCATGTCCCCCCCCCCCCCAAAAAAAAAAAAACAAGTTCGGTTTGCAAATATAAAGCAAATTTAGTGGCAAATCTAGAATATTTTTACAAGGATATAAAACTTATAACTTTAATAAAATTTGACAATCACAAATTAAATTTGTCAACCAACAATAGATGGAGGTAACTGACTGAACACTATAGCATAGAAATTAGAATGCAATTGAAATGATGATTATACGTAGTACTTTTTTACGTTTAAGTTCTTGCTTCTTAGAATAAGAGGAAGAAACAGCAGACCAGCACATGGCGACAGGTTACTAGTCAGTCGCATCAAGGAAATTCGTCTTCCAGAATCCAGAGAACTTGAAATACATGCCGTGTTGCATATTCCTGGTTCATAAGATCAAGTTCCATTGTCCAATTGTTAATCAGTCACTCGTATTGGAAATGGAGCGAAAATTTAGCTATTGCTTAAATTTATCCATAGAATGATACCTTACATACTGGAACTTGGATCCAAGTAGTAAATTAAAGGCAGTTGGATTTACTTATGAGATCAGTTGGTGGCTCTATCTCGACAATATGTGTGCAGGGCTTTGCTGCATCTGCTTTTTTTTTTGTGATCTCAAAATGGCATCATGAATCAAGACTGACTTGTCATTCCGTGCGCATTTAATCCACTTATTGTCTCCCTTGGCTTTGTATCAGCCAAAGCTCCCTAATGACTTCAATCATAGTCAGCCTCTCCATCCTATCTTTGCCACGTATTTCAGTGCAAGCTGTATAAACTTTTGAATCTCACGCCTCCCTCCCTGTTCCAAGATCTTCCTGTCTATCATCTCCATTACCTGATTCCTCTCCACAACTGAGATAAACGCATCAACCAAGTCTACCCCATCCCTGGCCATTATAGTGGGGTGCCTTCCGATTAGTAGCTCCAACATTAGAACCCCAAAGCTGCAGACATCACATTTATCTGTCACCTCCTCGGTCTCTACTTGCTGTGGATCACTGGATCAATATATCCTGTAGTTCCTTGAACAGGCCATTTTTTAGGCTTTTCCCCTGGAGTAATGGACACCGAGAAGCCAAAGCTTGCTAATTTAGCACCGGAGGACTGATCCAGAAGTGTACCAAGAGATCGAACATCCCTATGAACAACTGGCTTTGACAAATCAGTATGCATGTAAGATAAAGCATAGGCTATATCAGTTGCAACCCTCAAACGATAACTCCATTTAAGATTCTTGTTCAAAGCAGTACCACCATGTGGGCAATGAAAAAGGGTTCCATTTGGCATGAATTCATAAATGAATATTGGCAAACAGGTCTCCAGGCAACATCCATAAAGCTTTACCATATTATTATGATTCATCACCATTCCTGTTGAGGCTTATGTGAAGAAAAGATCAAACAGTTCAGGAGTCCGTTTGAGATCCACAGGGGCTTTGATGGCTATCACAAGGCCATCCACGATCCCTTTGTAGACAGTGCCATGATCCCAACCAACAACGAGAGCAGGGTCAAACCACCTTGTAGCCCTCTCCATGTCCTCGATTGAAAAAACTTTCAGCTGCCTTGATCCAATGTCTTGACCCTGGCTTAGGGCAATCTGCTTTTGAAGCAAAATACCTCCATTTCGAATGAAATACTCCTTGATTCCAAGTTTCACCCTGTCCTTTTCCTTGTTCTTCTTCATCAGTGCTTGGCCCATGTTGACTTTTCAGTTTGACACAAAGCAGCAGGGTAGATGTCTTTAGACCTCTGCTCTTGCTGACCTGACACCCTCCCTCCCCCAACAACCCCCAAAAAAAAAAAAAAAAAAAAAGGGAACCCTCTGCTTCCAGGGAGCCTGAATGAGTGGACAGCTTTAATTTCTGCATTCCTCTCTACCTGATATGGGCAAAACACATATAGTAGTATTTTCACTTAGCACCTCAACAGAAGATGGAGGTCCTGCTCGTTTTCTTACAAGATTAGAAACTATGTCGCAAATATATTATGAGACTAGTAAAATTACATATAATTAAGGTTTTAATAGCCACCCAAGTCAAATGACTTCTAATCCTATCTTTTTCAGGAACTTCAAATACTTCTACCTGTGACATATGAACGCATATTTTGTAAAATGTTTTCACAAAATGTTGTTTTGTGGGTCTCTTGGAATCAGCCTCTCTACGGGCATGATGCCGATAGAGGTGAGATTACCTACATCTGCATCTCCTCAGACCCCGCAAAAGAGGGACCCACATTGGGAGGTGTTGTTGAAGGTGTTTTCCCGGGTATACCTAGTATACTCCCCTTTCTCCTGAGCTCCTTTAATAACGATTTTCCCATAGCCAAGCAAATTAGTTGCAATGACAATTGCTCCAAATTCACTAAACCTCTGTACCAAATATAGTTGCCTGGCTGTGGCTTGGTTGCTTTCGTATTGCATCTCTGTATCTTTCTCTGCAAAATCACCATTGCAGCTTAAAATAGGACTTTCATTGCCCGAAAAATCACATTAATTTACTTGCTGGCTGGTCCTTGCAGCTGTTAAAGCGTGGCAACCATTCTGATCAGTCTCTTTGGTCTCTTTTCGCCATACATGTCAACCTGGAAAACAAAATTCTATTCAATCATCACTATTGGTTCGATCATGTGATTCTTAACAGAATTTAAAACATACTCAATTCACTGAATTTAACCAAACCAATAAACCTTGATGAAGGCTAAATCAAATTAAACTTCAAAAACCTAATTGTTAGAAGTGATAAGTCTTAAAAAATAAATACAACTGTGAATGAAGTGCACAGCTGTGACAGAGATGGAGAGGTAGAAAGGGATAAGCAAAGGATATTTTTCATTCATAAAACCCAAATGAGGGTTACATCAGGAAGTCTGCTCTTTGCTAACCCTTGCAGCTCATTCTGTTCTGGGCCCTCCGAGTCACTATCCAGGACATCAGCAACTACAGCATCATCATCATACATTACTTTGAGGCAGCTTTTCCAGTTTTCCCCATAAGCTCCTCTATGATCATGTGATTCCGCTTGTACAAGACCTAATTATGCAGAAGAGCACAATTTAGCTACAATGCATAAACAAACACATTGAATCATAATCAGATGCCTTACAATTAATTCCTCGACATCAAAACCCCAATGCCATATACATCAAACTTAATCTGTCACGCCATGAATCTCTGTATGCTCCAGACCAATTCATCAGCAGTACCTAACATTTTGTAACTTTGAAAATTAGAAGCTAACAGACACCTATTCCCTAGTGTAAGAGGCGCTAAACCTATCCTTCTACACATCGTTGGAAATTAGTTATAAGAGAAGGTTCTTGGAAAATATGTAATGGACCCTAATGCTCTTCTTTTATGTTTAAAAAAAAAAGAAAAATAATTGAAGCCATCGTTCAAAAGATTGTCTCCCCTTGGTGAATCAAGGCATGTAATTTGAGAAAGTCCTCTGAAGTCGGTCTCAGGTTACATCAAAAGTCACAAGTCTAATAAAGTGATCAATACCATTTACTACACTTTCCTTTTAGGTGGCAACTGAGTCAAACCATATGCCTTGTGTATTGAAAGATGAAGCTCTATATCCCACCAGAAAGGGGGGATGGGCCTCTATTTTACCTACTCAGTTAATCAAGCAGTATGAGCTGCTTGGCGAAAACAATGTAATGCAAGCAAAAAGGAGGCGTCACAAATACGTAGGGTGCAAATGAAGCAGCATTAGATGGAAAAGCAGCAAAAGATCCAAGAGGAACGAATTCGCCTCAGAACAACAGCTTGCATAGTTAAGTACTGCCAATTCAGATTCACGTCAAAAGCGATATTATAGGTCCTGTTCATGTTTCCTGGTGTTGATACTTACCATGCTCAGCCTACATTCAGAACAGCTCAGCACACAGCTTAGCGTAGTTAGTTACATTTGTGAATAGTTAGTTATAACTAACTTATGTCCAGGTTGTAGCTATAAATACGTCATTCTGTAGTAGCTAGAGCTTATTATGTACAATTCATTCTCTCTCACTAAATCAGAGACTTTCTCTCTCTGTAAGATGCTCTCTCTGTGTGTCTTTCATCTCTCTCATTTTGTGAAGATCAATTTGTATCATGGTATCAGAGCTCCAGGTAACAAGATCTGAATCATTCCTTATTGCTTTTCTCTTTCTATATTCAATTAAATCGATTAGCATCATCGATTGATTAACCCTGACATTTCATCAAACACATAGACTACTTCTTGATTTCTCACTTGATTGATTTGTTTCATCAATCAAGCTAACTGATATTCAGTGGTTCAGATCTTTACCTGCATTCCTTAATTGTTGTAGATCATTGATCCTGTTGTTGCTCAAGAGTTGCTTGTCTGATTGATTGATCATATTACTATTCTTCTTGATTTGGTTGAAATGGCTGAAGATTTTTTGACAAATCCATCGCATATTCTTTATCTGCGTCCTCTAGACAATCCTAACAATGTACTTGTGAGTGATTCTCTTTGTGATCGAAACTATGGCCATTGGAAAAGAACTATGGAAGTAGCTTTAATTGGTAAGAACAAACTGAAATTTGTACTTGGTGAGTATCCTAGACCTGGTCCTGGTGCACCTGTGTTGCAAGCACAGTGGGATAGATGTGGTAACATGGTTCTCGCCTGGATAATGCATGCTACCATCAAGAACAAATCAAACAGCATTATGTTTTCTTCCACCTCTCATAATGCCTGGATAGAACTTGAGCAAAGATATGGATAGGCTGATGGAACAAGGATTTTTGAGGTGCAAAGAGATTAGCGCTCAATGGGTCTAAACAATCTCTCAGTTGCTGATTACTTCACTGGGATCAAGAAACAGTGGGATGAATATAATGCAATTACCACCATTCCTCATTGCAGCAGTGGAATTGAATGTGCTAGTCTCATTGCTGTGCACAAAAAGATAAAGAATCAACAACTTATGCAGTTTCTTGTTGGCCTTAATGAACAGTACAAAACAATCAGAGGCAATCTGATGATGATGAAGCCATTGCCTAGCCTAAGTCAAACATACAATGTGATTCTCCAAGAGGAAAAACAAAGAGGCCTTAACACTATGTGTCTATGTCTCAAATCATAAACCAATCAGCTGCATTTAATGATCAGGTTAACAATACTCAGTCCAATGTCAAGACCATTGATTTACCAGATCACACGGCACTGGTTGGACAGCAAAGAAATAATGGTAACTATCCATCTAGAGCACTACCTAAACCTGACAGAAGGCAGCTATTTTGTGACCATTGCAAGATGACTGGCCACACCATTCAGAGGTGCTATAAAGTCCATGGTTATCCACCAGGACATGAGTTTCACAACAAAGGATGAAACTACAGCAGTTCAAGCAAATTCAGCTGACAACACATTGGAGAACACTCAAATCAGCAATGTCAGTTCATACAACTCTCTTCCAAATTCACAGAAAGCTCCAGTGCCAGGTCTGACTACTGTGTAGTACAGTGAACTCATGGCTTTGCTCAATAGACAAGCTAGTGATGTTTTTGGAGGCTCTAATGACAATGCTCATCGAGGATTCATGGCAGGTAACAAATTTTGTTTACTTACCTCACTTGGTAAGACTACTTGGGTGACAGATAGTGGTGCTAGTGATCATATCAAACCAAATTTATCTTTACTTGTTGACATCAAACCTATACATCAGTACTGCTACGTTACTATGTCTAATGGAAAGTAAGCACAAGTCAAACATGTGCACTCAATTCAGGTTGGAACATATTTGTTCTTTGAAAGATGTGTTACATGTACCTGAATTTCAGTTTAATCTCCTATGAGTGAGTAAATTGACCAAACCATGTCATGTCAAGGTTGTTTTTTCACATGATGCTGTCTGATTCAAGACCACACATTGTAGAGAGCAGTGGTCCTTGGTATAGAAGACAAAGGAATTTACTTGCACACTGAACTTGGCAAATAAGCATGTGGCTGAGTGTGGCTTATAATCAAGAGAAGAGTTGAAGAAGAGTTTTGCATCTGGTTTTGTTGCATCTCTCCACTTCAGAGATGTGGCACTTCAGGCTTGGACATCCTTCTTTTGAGCAGATGCAGCATATGAGTCCTAGCTTCAATAAGAGAACACATCACTCTATTTGTCAAATATGCCCCATGGCAAAACAGCATAGATTACCTTTTCCCCTAAGTGATAGCAAGGCTTCCAAGTTGTTTGAAATCCTCCATGTAGATATCTGGGGTCCTCATACACATAGTACTCATAATGGCTGTAAATTTTTCCTCACAATAGTGGATGATTTTTCAAGAGCTCCTTGGGTTCATTTGTTGTCACACAAGAGTAATGCTACTCCTCTGTTAAAGTCTTTTATTGTGTTTCCAATGCCAAAGTTAAGATTGTAAGGAGTGATAATGGCATGGAATTTCACAATGAGCCAGTTAAGCAGTTTTACAGTGAAAAAGGCATCATGATTCAACCCTTTTGTGTGGCTGCCCCACAACAAAATGGGGTTGTATAAAGGAAACATCAATATCTCTTGCATGCAACCAGGGGCCTCATGTTTCAGGCCAATTTACCGCAGCAATACTGGGGAGAAGCTCTTTTGACAACAACATATTTGATTAACAGGTTACCAACTTCAGCATTACAGTCTAAAGCTCCATTTCAGCTGTTACATGGAAACCAACCCACTTATGATCATCTCAAAACCTTTGGTTGCCTGTGCTATACGTTGAAGACAGATAGAAACAAACTACAAGCCAGGGCACAACCTTGTGTCTTACTAGGATATATCCTTAATTACAACTGTGAATGAAGTGCACAGCTTTGACAGAGACAGAGAAGTAGGCAGGAGATAAGCAAAGGATACCTTTCATTCATAAAACCCAAATGATGGTTACAACAGGAAGTGTGCTCTTTACTAACCCTCACAGCTCATTCTGTTCTGGGCCCTCCAACTCACTATTCAGGACAACAGCAACTACAACATCATCATCACAATATAAAAGTTGCTTTCAATAAGGTATTATAACAAAAGCAATTAAGCAACGTAGTATTCTGATATACCTTTAAACGAATACAAATGTACAATATATCTAGGAAGTTTGCCATCCTAATAAGATATCCTAGAAAAAGGGAAAATGTGTAAAATAACATTATGTTCTAAATTACCAATTCATGCGAATAATTTTCCCAACCTCATATTTGCCAAAGCTCACTAACGACTTCGATCATCATTGCCCTCTCTGCCCCACTTTTTGCCACACATTTTAGTGCAAGTGACTTAACTTTTGAATCCTATCCCTCTTTCCTTATTCCATGACCTCGTTGTCTATAATCTCCATCGTGCAATTCTTTCCCATAGCCGAAACGAACACATCAACCAGGTCCGTCTCTTCTCTAGCAATCAGAAGGGGCTGCCTTCCAGTCAACGGCTAAAACACCAAAACCCCAAAAAGCTGTACACGTCACACTAGGTTGTCACCTCTTGAGTCTTAATGTAGTCGGGGTCAATATATACTGGCATACTGGATCTCCTTGCCCAAGACATTTATGAGATTTCTCCCCTGGACTAATTAGCATAGAATAGCTAAGATTTGCTAATTTGGCATGGGACGAGTCATCTAGAACAGTAAGATATGATTCTACCAAGATGAACCACTGGCCTTGACAAAGTGTCATGTATATAAGAACACCGCATTGGACACATCACTTGCAATCCTCCAACAAGCAGCCCAATTCAGACCCCCTTTGAAGGCAATATCTCCATGGAAGTGTTTAAAGAGGGTCATTTGGGGAAAAAACAAAGTCATATAAAAGCACTGAAATGTGGGTCTCAATGCAACAGCCATGGAGCCTTGTCATATTTTGAAGATTGGTCGCCAGAGCTGTTGCGGCTTCTGTTAATGAGAGATACACCAGTTCGTCAGTCCAGCATCTGCTTTGAGCTCCCAGGGGGCTTTGATGGCAACGATGTGACCCTTAAGAGTTCCTTTACATATGTTACTGTGAATAGTACTCCCCACAATGAGATCAGGGTGAAAGCAGTTTGTAGATTTATGCATGTCCTCTGCTGAGAAAATCTTCAGTTACATGGCTCCTATGTCTTGGCCTCCGCTCAAAGCAACTTGCTTTTGCAGCTTAATGTTAGCATTTTGAATGAAATGCTCCCTTGTGACTTCAGATTTTAGCACTTTCTTTCATACAAGGCTAAGGGATTTACCATGGATTATGCTCGAAAGGAACAGGGGAACTCTAGCCGTTTTGAGCTTTAGCCACCGGCTGAGGACAGTGGTTAAGAGGCCAAGGAATAGATCTCCATCATGCCTGTTTCTGTTTCTCTTCAACTGGACCTGATTGATGTTCATTTATTTTTGTGATGATATCCTACCTCAGAACTTCGTCTAAAAAAAGCCCACTTGATGCACGCCTAGACGCACCTCGGCATGAGACTACCAGGTCACCGCCTCGGAGGGGATGAGGTGCGCCTCAAGGATGCAAAGCAATATCGTCCCCCTTTTCCTTCTTTTTCTTGGCCATGTCTTTACCTTTTATCTTCTTTTTATTCCTTGGAAGCTAAAAGGTGAGCCATACTTGTACAATAAGTGTGTGCTTTGGGGAAGTACGATAATAAGATAACATATCTTAAGACTATTTGGGGTGTTAGTAGTTATAACCATGTCTAATCACTTTTGTAATGCATTTGTCAAACTTGTTTCTGCAAAAATAATCTTTATGAAATGTGAATGACTTCTAAACATTTTTGCATAGCACCTCGCATCCGTGATGCGTGCGCCTTTGCCTCGCGCCTTGCGCCTTCGGACCCTATGTGCCTCCGTGCATCTCGCGCTTTTTAAAACTAAGCCTCAAAAGCACTTCAATGCTGTAGAATGAATTAAAAGAGAACAACTAAACATCCTATTGAACACATATCTGTGCTAAAACCAATCACAACTCGAAATATGTAAGCACCAGCAAGTAGCACAAAATAGCAAGTTCATTTGAGTTCAAGTGCAGTGCATGGGGTCTCGCACATGAACAAGCATAAAACCTGACCCCAATGGGAGTTTCTTCTTGTGCTACCAATGGTTCCTCTTAGACAGGTGCTCATTATGGCATGAGGAACACAGAAAGAGAAGCATGAGGGCCCAGCAGTTAAAGGCATCTGGTGGTAAGACAGACCATTCAGAGCTGAGGAAGAGGGACAGCCTTAATAGTACTCAGAATGCCATGATTCCCATAAAACTGCTTTGCTGTGCACTCTAGCTGCCTCATCTCCGCTACATTTTATCTCTATGTAAGATAGTATAACTTCTGATCGAATTGAAATTTAAAAGGCTTACGCAGTGATTTCTCTCAATCCTCTTCTCTCAGCTCTCTATTTGCTTTGAATGGGCTGCTCATTATATTTGCAGTAATGCCATGACTATCTATAATTGCTTTCTACCACATTTATACACAAGTCATGCATGGAAACCTGTCCTATCACCAGAAACCATCTCTCTCCAAATGTTCACCCAAGTCACTGAATGGTATGCGCTAGAATCTAAGAACCCCCCCCCCCCCAAAAACGGATATGTTGGTGGTCGCAAAATGAGGTTGATATCAATGACAATAAATAGCGACAAATGAGCATTTCAACCGGAATAGGCAGCCTCCAGTCGTTGGTGGCAGAGTTTTCTGGGAAAGCAACAGTAGAACATGAGTTCTAATTTCAGCGTGAAACTACTCTTGGATTTTTCTGAAAATGCAGATGTCTTGTACTCTTTAAACCCCCCCCCCTCCCTCCTTCTTCCTAAATATGGTGCATGTTTACTTATTCTTCCTGAGCACATCCATTCCAAAACCAAAGAGCCACCTGAGCAGGACTCCAGGGTCTTGTCCTGGTTATATTTTCTCTAGCAGAATAACTGTTCTGCCCATGAACACAATTCCAAGAACCATATCAAGTAAAAAGCTAAGGGGGGAAAAAAATCAGACCTCAAATTTGTTAGTTATGTATACCTGATGTAATTTCTTAGCCATTGACTTCATGCGTACTTAGATATTTTGTAATTTCAACGTCTTCCTTTTAAACTCACAAAGGCAGCCTTATGACTTCAATAATCAAGAGACAGCATTGGTTCACTTACTCTCTTGATCTTGTACCCGCAGAGGCTCCTCAACAACTTTAACTCTAGTCGGTCTCTCCAAACCGAGCCAGAATCAGCGTGCCCAACAGTGATTGTACTCACCTTATTTTTGTTGGACAGCTTGAACATGATCCAACCCCAAATTAAATAACCTGATCTAATCCGAATATCCATCAAGAAGTTTCGACCATTTCTGAAATTAACCTGACATAAACCTGAGCAAAAAAGGTTTATTCATGAGGGCCCCGGGGGGGGGGGGGGGAGTCTTATCCCGCTACTAGCTCCACTATAAAACCCCAATGCTGTACCCAACTTCAACATGGAAGGATCAACGTATAGGTCAGGTCTCCAGGGATCACTTACAACGATATACAATATTGTGACCATCAATACTCGTGCTAAAGCTTTTGTTAAAAAGAGATGATCAATTTTAGGCTTTGGCTAAAAGTCCACTGGGAATTAAGATGGATGTATGTCAAATTAGAAGTGACTTTCATTTGAACATTTAAATCATCCCAAATATGCAAATGATTTATCGGTCACCTTTAGAAGAATATGTATCATTATATTTCTTACATAAAATACACTCACGCAAATTTCCATGCATCAACAATGGCCCTACCTACTAATCATAAATCACAAATGTGGGAAATAACAGCTGGTTGAGTTGAAAGCTCAACACATGCACAAACAATTGCACATAGCAACAACAGCAATCTATTATATATGTACAAATAGTTCACATGGGATTATGGCAATAAATATTGATTCCAAATCCCCCCCCCCGGGAAAAAAGAGCGGAAAAGGCCGCCCAAAAAACAGCGGGAAAAAAATATATTGCAACTTGAGATCAGAAGAACATCAGAAAACTTGAGCTCCAAAAGACCAAAAAGGATGCCTCAGATTATGAGCTGAAACAGTTGCATTCGAGTTCACCCGTTGAAAATTTAACCCCCAGAAGAGAGAGATCTTGACGCAACACTTCTGCATCTCTGAAATGTAGGCCAATCATTCCAGCATTCACTGCTCCATCAACATTTTTTTTCCTGTCACCAAAATCCCACAACACAATTGTGCTCCTTAATACCCAGGGAAAAAAATGAAAAGGAAAGAAAGAAAAGGGGGAGGGGGGAGGCACCAAATTTGAGAATTCGACAAAATTCAGCGATCTACTTCCAGTTAACTCTCTCAAATGGGAAGCAGCCGTTACCTGTCATCTATGAAGACACAGCTTTTAGGCTCGATCTCAAGATATCTGATGACTTCATTGTAAAAATGTGGATCTGGCTTTTGTTTTCCTGTAATTCAGGAATAATGAAATAGATAAAGGAAGCCTGAATTGAATTTTAGAGCCCCCCAACCAAAAAAAAAAAAACGCAAACAACAGACGAAACAAGAGTTACAAGACCGAGAGACAGCGGATTGGAGGAAATACAGGACTGTATACAAATATCAAGTAAGTTGCAACAAAAGTTAGATGAGAGAAACAACACTTAGGTTAAACGAACGAAATGAAAATGTGACGGTTAGCAATATACCTATTTTACAGGAACAAAATGTCCAAGATAAATAATTTGAGAGTTTCAATTTTTCATCTATCATTTCATACCTGCAAGGATTCATGAAAACAATAAACGAATTCACATTGAAGTAAGATTCGACCACAAAGATACACGCAGATGGAAGAAACGTCAACTACCAACTGGGATAATTTGTAAAAGCGTGCATTTCGTAGTTGTTTTGTTTCAAATCTTGAAGTAATTCTTCCATGCCGTTAATGAAGGAATATCCCTCTTTCATGCGGGTTTTGAGGCCTACAAAGATAAATGTATATGCTTCAACATATCAAGGAAACCCAATGCAAATTTCAAGCTAGACATATTTTCTGAATGCGTCATAACCTACATTACTTGGACTCTCCCGAAAGTGTCGGGCGTGACCAAGCGTTGTGCCTCTCCCACATTTCAGAGTTTTGCATGCTTTTGGTCCAACAAAAAGTCTCAAGCTTCTATATCTATACTATATTAGACTGTGAGCATCTTCCTTTCGTACTAAAATTGAAATGAACAGCCAGAGCAGCCTAACATTATTTCTTAGGATTTCCATGAGGTCATCTTCTGAACACATCCACCCAAAATTATTTCACACCTGACACAATCCCTTACCTAAGTAGGACTACTCCAATAAAGAAGCAAGTAAATCCTGTTGTCTTTTTCCCAAGATCCATACCGGGTTTCATTGCCAGTTTCTCAATTTGATCATTGACAAGTGACGCCAGTAAGTTTCCTTTCTAGTTTGAGGACATTAAATGTTTTTTACAGTCTACATTGTTTCCCTAGGAATTCACCACATCAGTGCTCATAATCAAAACAGGTGGACAGGTTTAGTGAACCATATACATAGACAACATTAGGGAACCATTCCCAGCAGCATAGCTTCTGGAATTCCAATACCTATCATAATTGCATACAATAAAGATTGATATTCTTGGACCAGATTTCAGAAGAAACAGAGAGATGGCAAATGTGTGGAGATCCATGACAGTGACTACTGGATCATGGAAGGCATGAAATTGTGCACTAGCTCCAGTCAATAATTACAACATTTCACGATGCCTTTAATTACCATCACAATGACAAAGAAGTGAAGAACACTGACTGAAAAGAAGGAGCAAAAATGAAAAGGTAAATGGGCCATCAGTTCAAACAAATAGGCGAACAAAGATTTGCTTGAATTATCAAAAGGAGGTTGACCTACCTTCCAGGTCAAAATGTCTTCCATCTTTGAAGAACTTCCTAGCTAAGTCATCCTGCGCAGAACATTCATTTCAGCTCTAAACCCATAGATTCATCATACCCCTACCCCGTTTTTCCTAAAAGAGGCTTCAAACATGTCTACTAAGTAGAAGGTTTTCTTGATCAGAAGCAAGGCATTTAGCATCTTGCACACTTGAGCGGGAACCTATGGCAAAAGGAAACTTTTTCTCCAAATAAGAGAATAAGGCAGCAAGGCACAATTAAATTCTAATGATTGATATTTTCAAGCATGCATATATAAGCTTAAGTAGACCAAACAAAAACAATCTCAATCCAGATATACAAAGTTAACTACTTGCATTTTTTACCCACTACACAAAGTTAACACTCATCTAAGCTTAGCTCCGCAATATATTGTAAAGTTCAAGGAAGAGAAAAAAGAAGGTATCCATAAAGATAATTTGGAAATTCAAGTGCAGCAAAGGTAAATGAGAATGATGAAATGAGAAACAAAGTGGAAGATCGCAGAAAAGCACCACTACATATCACCAACTTTCAATCTTCACAAACCAGTTCAAAGAAAGCCATCAGACTGCGGAAAGTTTTTCATACGGTAGTAGTCCCTTGTAAGGGTCATTCCATGTATACCTCAGAGATTAATCCCTTTTCAAACTCATTCCAGGCATTAGGATGCTTGCACTCCATCAACTCCTTCATAGACATGCTGAATAGAAATCCAAATTGACGACACAGCAGAACAATTCAGAATGAGACAAGAAATCGTCAAAGAAATAACCGTAAAACAAACAGTGCCATGACACTTCAAGAAATCTGCATAAGTACCAAATAACAACAAGATGGTTGACCATGGTAAAATCCCAGGTTAAATGAATAGATAAAAAGACACCATGTTAAAGCAAAGTGTTTACAGTGTGATCTGCAAGAACCAAGAAAATGGCTCCAAACAGCTATGCCCTTAGCTTCTCTTAATTCTCTTACTGGCCAAACAACACTGAGTCTACATCTATAGATTGTCCATGCTTCTTAGCCCTTAAGTCTCACCTAAGCAGGGCGCATGACCAACCAAATTGCCCTTTTCGTAAGCTGCTTCATTGAAATGCTATTCTTCAGTGTACCTCTTCAGATTGTCGGTTTTCTATCCTTTACTACTGCTTCATTACACATTCATCTCCGAATGGATTCTCTTAACCTTCAACATGCCTGCTATTTCTTATTCATCCATCTCAACTCGTATGGATTAGTGTGTACAATCACTAAAGATCTCAGGCAGGTTTCTCCTCTCAACCATGAGAGAATCATGCTTACAACTATCCTACCACAATGGGTAGGATCTCTATTCAGTCAGACACACAAGTAGACGATCAGATATCCAAGCCAACTTACCGAAGTTTCAATGCGGTAACATAACCCAAAAACTTCTCACTACGTTCCTGTGCACAGTTAACCGGTCATCTCCATTGCTTGGAACCCTAAATCAACTTAATGAGGATTGACCCAACTCAACTCAAACCATATGCTCAGAGATTACCTCCTCCTTTCCTCCTTTTGAGGGGAAATGTCCTCTTTTTAACCCTAAACTTCCAATGTTCTACAACTTCCCAACTTAAAGGAAAATGCCAACCAAAATTTGTCCCTATTTCCATTTCAGGAAGTCCCAAATTTCTCTCTTTTTTCCGGCACAATCAACCAACTTATTAAAACCCTAATCAATCGAAGTCCCAATATGAATACCCCCTCCCAAATTTTTCATCTCCTTGACCCAGAATCAGTAATTTCTCACAAAATCAACGTATATAGCAATAAAGGAAACGAAGATTCAAAAGATTGAAATTTAAAGGGTACCCGAAAAAGGCGGGGACATCCTCGTAAAAGGGGTCACGAACAATGGTGTCCATAATATCAAAAAGCAGCACAGGGAGCTTCCTCTTCTCCATTGCAGAGGCAGGGGAGTCAATGCAAGTGCTAAAATTGGCAGTGATGGTGTTGTTTTTCATGGATGTTGACACTCTGAGAATCGATTTTGCTGGGCCAATTGAGAGAAAATTTGTTGGATTGAAGAGAGTTGCCATCTTGTCGTGAGATTAAGTACCGTCCAATTGTGCAGATTTCTATTTGATTCGCATTGAAGCCAAGGAAACAAACTGCTGGGCTGTTAGACGTGGAATCTTGGGAAGGATACTGGCTGGGTGCTCATTTTGCTCCCCTTTTTTTCTGTAATCATTGTAATCCTATTCTTTTCATTGATAAATCTCAATTTAACAGCCTCAATTATTTAACTATCTTCAACTCACTTTATTAATTTTAATTAAAAAAAATCACATTCAATCCACTTCAACCAACTTCAATCCACTTCAACCAACGTCAAGCCATCACCGCACTTTCCACTATTTTAACCAACTTCTACTCATCGTCCAACCAAAAAAAAATCAACTAACTTCAACCCACTTCAACAAAAGGTACTTACTTCAATCTACTTCTGCTAATCTCCACCAACTTCACCCATTTACCGACTTATATTACCTACTTCAATCCCCACTATTCAAAAAAGTTCAAAATATCTGTTGACAATTCATCACTAACAAAAAAATCTGAGATTTAAATGTCACCTAGTGATAATAATAGAAATAAAAGGGATATTTTTCTCCACGTATCTCGCATTTACCAGTTTGATACACAATTTATATTCATATTATCATATACCTGTTTCACTAAAAATGAAATTGAACTATTGAGTATTAACAAATTCCTCAATCAAAATCATAAAAAGCCTTTTATCTTAGCTTTCATATCGCAACCTCTAGATTTATCCTCTGTTCATTGGCAGGCTACCTTGCAATCCATTGACCCCTCCTATTTATGGGTAAACCTAGTAGGGTTTCCAAGCCAAGGGGGACAAGGGATAAGCAAGCTAAGCTTCTAACTCTAGGCCCAAGGGAGCCTGTTAAGTGCCAATTTAAGGACCGAACCATAAGGAAGGAGTTAAACTTGCACACGTTATACAATTATTTTGAGAAGAAATTGAGATCATATTTCACAGACGCTTTATGAACAAGTATTATTGTTACTTCTAATTGAGATTAAATCATTAAAATCCTATGATTAAATAATGTCTTACTATGATCAAAAGGGTTCATAAGTGCAAAGCTCCAGTTATGACCCCTTCCTACGAGACTAAAATTGTAACACGAAAAATGATACATAACATGAGAATTAACTTTTAATCAACACATTCAAAAGTTGAATATCTATAAATTAGAATCTAATTAAATACACACATACTAACTTACCTGCTCTATGAACAAGCATTATTGTTATTTATAATCCTCTAATCCTCTATATTTTTATATGAAGAAGGTAGAAAGATAACACAATATAATAGTATATTACTTATACATAATGATTGAATTAATACAATTATAGTTCTAAACAAACCATTTTCCAACCCAATATAGCATGTCATTTGTGGATAATGACCATGCATGTAGCTTATTTTGCACAAATATTTTTTTTTTTAAAAAAAAGATGGCCCAAAAATGTCAGCACATTCTTTTCTTTCCTGCTAGGTCACCTGCTTCTTCTCCTGCTTTGCTCGCATTTCTCTTTGTATGTAGGACCCCCAGTGGTGGATCCAGACATTCAAAACAAGGGTGTCCATCAGTCAACATCATCACTAATATACACTACCAAAAAAGAAAAAGAAATCATATAATATATGTTATGGTAGACTATTTTGTATAAGCATTCCGTTTCGTATTTTTTTTTTAACAAATGTTTTGTCTCGTATCTCTACACTAGCGACAGTTGATAAGAAATAATAATATACCCCAATTTTTGCTCCAGAAAAAAAAAATATATGATAGGTCTCCTATGTTTGTTTCTATAGTTTTTCATATTTTAAAATTAATACATAAATTGTGTTGAAATCATAGAAGCCTATAACTACCTACCATTTACTAAAGTCGCTAGTTACATAGCAAAAATCATCCGCACTAATTAATAAAACCCCAAAAAATAAGCAATGAAATAAACACGTCAAACATGGAATAAAACTACAAACAAGCAACTTCCACCATCTATTGCCCAAATAGGGGGGAGACGAAAGATATAGCATCAAGTTCAAGCGCCAAGTTAAAAGAAAATTTTACACTAAGAACAAATTACAACTACGCAGCCGAAAAAAATAATAATTATAATAAAAGAAAACTGAAGAGATTAGTATTAGATTAAATTAAAAGTCTAAAAAATCCATACAAGAGAGATGGGGATAGGGAGACACTAATTTTGTTTATTTTTCTATCAAATTTTAACCTTATAACTGTGCTTCTGGTATTTAAAAAAAATTAAAAATACAAATATGTGGGTTAGGTATATTTAAAGAATGTACATAACTTTTTGGGTCTATTTTAGATGTGTTCACTTATACCAATGTGACCTTCTTTAAAATAACTTATTATTTTTTTATTTTTTTTTGAATTAGAGGTTTCCATAGACACCTCTCCCCTAAACATAAATCCACTCATGTAGAACCGAATCTCCTCAAATCACTCATGATGTGAACTTTAGGGAACATTTTGTTCTTTGTGCTTTGCTATGAGTACTTATAAAATGAACTTAGTAACCTTTTTACTTGGTTTAATGCTTTTAAGACACCACACACGCAAAGTGTAAATGCTATAAAGACTTCTCCTATTTTGCATGATAATTAAATACTAAAGTTGTTGGGATAAAATATCTCATTGAAAAAGACTCTTTTACTATGTGAGAATTAATTATTAAATGGGTCACTCAATTCGGGAGCCCATGCCTGATATTTATTTTAATTGTATTGTATACGGAATAAAATTTCATTTATGTCCATAGTGTATCTCATGTTACTTTTTGTTCTTTTAATTTTAATTCTAAAAATTATTTACATTGATATTAAGAATTTTGGGTTTATCATAAGACAATTCTTATTCACTAGAAATATAAATACATTGCGGCAAATTTGACTTTGGTCATTTAATCTAGGTCTTGTTTTTCTAAATTAAAATTTGCTAAATTAAACTGAATTGAAATGAACTTATTTTTGTTGAGTTGAATTGAACTCAACTAATTTTTTAATTAAAATGAACTGTTATGACTATTATGTTGTTGAAATTGAAATGAATTAAACTTATTTTTCTAAACTTAACCAAACTGAACATATTCTTAAAAAAATAAGTTGAAAAAAACATGACCTTACAAGATTATTTTCCCTCCGTCCATCATAGTAAATCAAAAAGTAGAAAGCTGTAATAATTTATCAAGCTAATTAAAACAAGATTATGCGTCATATAATGCTAAACCATTTTATAATACCACTCAAGGACAATGAGCTAATGAGCTTCTTAGTATAAAAATGGTAATATGATGATATTTATATCCCAACATTTTATGTCCCTTTTAAGGGCCTCTGCTTTTCAACTTAAAGTTTCATCTATTGATTTTATTTAATTTTTTCTAATTCCTTCTAACTCTTTCTAAATTTCCAAATTCATTCCAGCCCATTTCAATTTTTTTTTTTTCAATTCTTTACAATTAATTCAAGCTATTTGCAACTCTTTTACCCTCCTAATTGATTCCCACTCCCAACTCCGTTCTTTCAATTGAAGAATACATACCGTCCATATATGTGATAAAAATTTCATAATAGTTATGACATCAAAATATTAAAAAGGAACTAAAAAACAATTTATATTTCTATTCTCACTATGATGAATCCCATGCTTCGTGCAGGTTTTTATTAATGTTTATTTAATAATTTTTTTTGATAGGGGTGTTTATTTAATAATAACAAAATAAAAATAATTTATCATTAATGATATCTAAAATATACTATAATATGCAACAATTATTGAAACAAATAAAAATTTGAAATAAATATTAATGAAATTATGATAATTAATTAATTCCAAATATTAATTTTTCACATAACATTTTTAATATTGTTGGTTCATTATTTAAATATCAGATTCTGCATAAATTCTAAGAAAATAGTAACATAAAAATGAACCTAGAACCTACATGTAGTTGTTTTAAATAGAAGAATGAATTTATGACGTACATTTTGATCATGTGACTCTGTATGTGTATTACCTAAAAAATATGCATAAATAAATTTTGAAATTATAATATATAGTAAAAAGACTTGTTAATCAAAATTTTGTACTATCATTACACTCACTTTTATTTGTGTAGTAAATACTATCTTTTCATTTATCTAAATTTTCCTCTTTGTTGGCATAATTATAAAATAATTAAGCACAAGCATTTTATTCTCAAGAGTTATTTAAACTCTCAAGTTATTATAGCCGATGATATTTTTAAATAGTAATTGCCTTATCTTACAGTATACATTTTGGATAGTCAACTTGAGTTGATTAACGTTAAAGGAAGTGTACTGATTTGCAGGCAATTTTTAAAGCATACATTAAATGATTATTAATTTTTTGTTTTATTGTTTATTGACAAATGCTTGTAATTGCCGAAATGATTGCATAAAATTTTAATACTTTTATTGTTTTACTTCATTATATATAGAGTAAACCCATTTTTTACTTCTATATCAACATAAATAAGGGATTATATTAATTTACAATTATTACTATTTACAAACTAAATTTAATTACAAAACTATTTTTAACTTGTCAAAATGTACGAGTAAAAAAGTACATGAAATTCTTATTATTATGACATTTGGGATGTAGGAAAAAATGAAAGGAAAAAATAAGGTAGCTAATAATAATGTGATACTTGTCAATATTTCATCAGTCTATTCATGTTATATATATATATATATATATATATATATATATATATATATATATATATATATGATGATATGATATAATGATATGATTATGGGCATTTGATTTCCTCGATGTATCTGACAAAAAAATTCACTCGTCCGTAATGAAAGCCGTTTCTATAATTAGTGACTCTTTAAGGCCATTTGTTATGGGTGACGTGTATTTCTTTAGTGGGACCCACGTTCCACTTTGTAAGTTTGCAACCAGCATTTTTAATGTCATGGAACACGTGGTGGACTGGTCTGATTTCATTTTTTACTGTTTTTTAAAAATTTTTTCAGTTTTTGTTTTTGGGATTTTAAAAAATATTATTTAGGTAGTTCAAAAAAACTGTATATTATAGGATGGGATTATATAAATATTTTATTAAATAACATAAAATAAAGTTTTATAGATTAAAAAAGTATAAAAATACAAGTTTTAAAATATAAAATATTTTCCAATATAACACAACTACACGGTAGAATTTCAAATTTTAAAACTCACAAAGGACTGATGGAGATGTTTTTATGATTTTTTGGGTGCGGGGTGGGTTATTATTAATGAGAAACTTTTAAAATGTTGCAATTGTAAAATTTTCCATGATTCGGCACCCACCCACAAGCTCCCGATTTCTTGACATTACGGTAGTCACGCCGACCGATTAACAATAGGGAAAATTACCACAGAGTGTTGCTACTCTTTTAATATTACTCAACGTAGCTTCTGTTGTCTTGAAGGAGTTCTGTTTGGGACAAAGACAGAACTGGAAGGAATGCACGTGGCAGTGGAAGGGACAGTTGGTGTAAGGAAATACCGAAAATAACCCAACGTTAGATGGTTAGAATTCATGTGCCCAACCGTGCCGAAAAGAAAACCGGAGAGAGAATCAGGGAGGGAGACGTTGGAGGAGAGAGAGACAGGGGAAAGGGGTGAGTTTGGAGTGCGACTTGCAGAAGTTGGAGGAGGGGAAGCTGGCGGTGCAGGTCAACTGTGGAAGCTGTGTGGAGGAAGAAGAGTAGCGAGGGAGGTCTAGGCTCAGATGTGATTGTGGGAAGAAGGGGAGGCATTGTGAAGGCGGTGGTTGAACTTAGCAAGTGGAGAATCTGCGATTGAAAATCCCAAATCCAGGTAAGTTCGTTGCTTCCATGAATATGTATTATGGGGGGTTAAATTGCATGCTGCATTATATTTGTTAGGAATGTATTACTGACGAAGTGGGATGAACGGGGGAAGGGCGGGGATTGTGGGCGGGGGATTGTGTGTGTTGAGTGAGGAAGAGGGTGGAGATGGTAATAAGTGTGGAGGCGGGTGAAAGTGACTGTGAGTACGGAGTGTGGAAGGTGTATGAAATTTGAGGGAGATGGGGGGACGTCTGGGATAGGAATTTGAAAGGAAGTGAGAAGGGGTGGGAAGTAAGGGTTTGTGTGTAAGGGTGTGCAGTAGGAAGAGTGCTAGTTAGTGTGCACATAGAGTGAACTGTGATAATGTAGTAGTTGGTTAGAATGTAGTGTTGGAGTTGTTGATGAAAAGGTAAATTGTCAGTAAGTACTTGGGATGGAAAGGTGTGGAGACGGTGAAGTTGGGGGCCTGGCTATACTCTTTATGTGAAAGCAGGGAATCGCAAGGGTGCTAACATGGGGAAGTGATGTATGGAAGATGATATCCTGAAGAAGGAAGGTGGTTATCCCTGGTTGTAACCTGACAAAGATTGAGGTGTAGTTGGTGAAGTCGCTCTCTGATGTGGTTGTTGTCGTTAGGATAAAGCTATGTACATGTATTATATGTAATTGTGGGGAAGGATACAATATGGCTAAAATGTGTGTGTATGTGACAGTTTGATATGGTGCTGCAGAATATTTAAAATGAAGCTGAGAAGTGCGAAAGAACGGCGGGAAAGTCCGCAGGGGAGGAGTGGCAGGGCAGAATGTGGAAGGAGGGAACATTCAGAAGCAGGGGGAAAGCGTAAGAGGCGAATGAGTGAAGAAGAGAGAGGCAGTGGTGATGATGAGGTGGCAGAGGTTCGGGAAGGCGGGTGTGGCGGTAGGCAGACAGGGAAGGGTGGAAAGGGGAAGGGTGACAGGGAAGGGGAGCGTCGGAAGCACGAAGTTCTGCATAGGAAGGGGAGAAATGGCAAGGTGAGAGAGAAGGATGATGTGGATGATGACGGAGAAGATGGTGCTGGGGTGAGCGGGGTAGTGAATGATGTAATTCTGCAGTCGAGGTGCACGTTACGCAGCATAAGTGCGCTGAATGGGAGGTTAAACCCGTATCAGAGGGAGGCGGTGCTGGGGACAGTGCTACGACCAGTGTTGGAGTACGGGGAGATGGCAATGGAAAGGCATTTGACGCTTGCGCTGATTAAGTCATGGGATCGACGGAAGAAAGCTTTCCGGGTCGGAGGTCGGGAGGTTCGGTTCACGGTATTTGATGTGGTAATGTTCACTGGTCTACCAGGAATAGGGAAGAAAGTTGAGTTGGACGGGGAAGAAGTGATGACGGAGGTGGGGAACATGGTAAGAGCGCGCATGGCGGAATGGGAAAAGGCGGAGATGGCTAGGAGGGTACCGAAGAAATCTGGGCAGAAACGACGCTTCTTTAAGAACTATGTCAATGTAATGATGGAGTTGTGTGAGGAGAATGCGGAGGCGGACCGAGTGGGGATATGGCTTAGGTTGTATGCATTCATTGTGGTGAGTGGTGTGTTCTTCCCTCGCACGCCGTACGGAGCGGCGTGGAGTCTCCTGCACTATGTTGATGATGTTGACTGTATGGGCCAGTATGCGTGGGCGGAGGCAATCTGGGAGGTGGTTGTCGAATCCATTGAGGACACGCAGAAGAAGCTTGCTCGTGGTCTGTTCTCGGAGGTGCAAATTAATGGATTTTGCCTTCTGATTCAGGTAATGTACATTTGTGTAGGAGTAAATATGGCACCATGTGTTTGCGTTGCACTTGCGTGGTGGGGTGACTACGACCATCGTCGCAGTCACCATCGTGTCTGTTGTATTGTGGGTGGGGACATAAACATCCCAGTGACAAAGTTGTTGGCACAGGTATGGTTCTACGAGCACACGACGAGGTTCTGCGGTCAAGATGGGCAGCGATTCCCCACAATTGCGAGCTGGCGTAAAGTGGATCATGGAGGCATGTATGATGCGACTGAGTTGCTGGCCGAGCTGGAAGAAAGCGAGGTAAGTGTGAATAGCGATGGTAGTAGCGATGATTCTTGCAATTGTTTGCGTATTGCGTGCAACTCACATAATTTTAGCGTATTGTGTGGGAGTGTGGTGAACACTATCAGCAACGGGTGACTGCTCATTTGTGTTGTGATCTGCCATGAAGTTGTATAAGTGATCTCGGCATCTCCAGGACATTGCGGGTGATTGGTGACGTTGATTGAAACTTTGTTGTCCATTCCTGTCATTTTGTGAACACGTTATTGCGTAATTAGTCCCATGTTCATAGTATTCCATTCATAGGATACACATCATCAGTTTTTGCAATGGTTCTGGTGAAGGCAGTCGTTAATAATTGTGTTCATGATGTGTCCTCCTGTAATTGCTGGCAGTGTTGGTCTATGTTGTTGTGGTTCGAATTGGTCCGGAGTGCAGTTCTGTATTTGTAAATGGCATTGTGCATGGTGTTCTGTTGCTCAAATTGAATGTCACACCTGCAATGAAGTTGTGATGGCCCATTCCAAAAAGAGACAACATCGTGTACCTCAATATAAGATGTTGTGTGCATGAAATTCTTGCTAACCTAATTTGTTGCCATCAAAAGTTGGGAACCGTAGGTGTTTATAATGGGACTGATTTGTATGAAGTTGCTTGAGGTATTAGGGTACGTTACGAGTGTGTATGTGTATATATATATATATGTATGTGTATGTGTATATATATATATATGTATGTATATATATATGTATGTATGTATATGTGTGTGTGTGTATATATATGTATATGTTTATATGTATGTATATATATATGTATGTGTATATACATATATATATATATATATGTGTGTGTGTGTGTATGTGTGTGTATGTATATGTATGTACGTATATGTATATGTGCACACACACACACACACTCACACACAGACACATATATACATATACACACACACATTTCTGTACATATGTGTATATATGTATATATGTGTGTGTGTGTATATATGTATATATACATATACATACTTATATATATATATATATATATATATATATATATATATATATATATATATATATCTATACAAGTGTACGTTCATGTGCATATATCTGCAGAACCACAGGAAAGAAGGGAGGGGGCGACATTAACACTTTCTGTACTGGTGTATGTGGTTGTAGGTGAAGCCCATCTTAGAGGCACGTGGTCCTGAGCTACAAGAAACTGTCGTCCGTGCGTACATGGAGACAGATGAGTACCGCTTTTATGTGGAGGATGGAGAGGTATGTGGAATAACGGTGTGCATTCTATTGTCCAATATGAAACGAAGGTACTGTCGTTGTCATTTGCAAGTACCTCAAAGTTTGCCCAACATAATTTGGATTATTCTTGCAGGGTGTCCTCAGCTTTGATGAGCAGCTTAGGCAGGTTAGGGAGGCTTACGCTCTGGAGAAACAAGCTAATATGAGAATGTCTGCAGAGCTGGCATTAATGAAGGATAGGGTTAGGTAGTTGGAGGAACGTCTGCGAGAGTTTGGTGCTGGGAATGGTGATGGTGCAGAAGGGGTGGAAGGCGCATGTGGGGAAACATTGAATGGGGCAACAGTGACGGAGGGGACGGGCGAGCCGACTGCGCTCGGGGCTGCAGCGACACAGGACCCCAGTACTCCTCCCAACATTGTCGCAGTCAACCTCTCCGCGGACACTGAAGTTGGACGGACCTGCAACAACGATGTTGTCGAAGAAGGTAACGGTCGGGAACGCGAGCATGCCACCGTTGTTGCAAGGGAGCCAGATGTGGCGTCACTGCCCGTGGTGGAAGGGGCAACCGAGAAATATGAGCATGTAGCTGCTGCGGATGATGATGACCGCAACATTGCCTCCGCTGCTCAGTCAGTACAGACTCCGACAGAGGAGCCCGTCCAGGACGCGTACTCCGTGGCCCCCACCACAGATTCAGTTGCTGTTGGGGACCCCCTTGCTGGCCCACTGCGTGCCAGATCTGGGCAAGTCAACCACATCGCATACCGCGGACGATCAGAGCTGCCCAAGGTCGTCCAACATAGTGTCCAGGCTGAAGAAGGTGCCTCGTATTCGGAAACCATCCCGCGTGCGGGGATCACCGTGCACAAATCCAACGCGCGGGACAAAAGGTGGAAGGAAGGGGGTGAAGTCGGCAGCTCCCAGGGACACGACATCTGGCCGCTGCAGCCCGTCAAGAGTGCAGTCGGATGTGGGGAACGACGACGCTATTATTTCCCTGGTCCCCATTGCTGAAGTCCCTCCAGCTGGGGAGGTTGAACTGCCAGCAGTCCGCGATGCTAGGCTTATGGTAGGCTTTCCAGTTACTGCCTGCTTACTTCTTGTCACACACAGACCACGCTTCCCCTGCTCTGACTTGTAAAAATCATTGCAGATGCCATGAATTGTTTTGTTTTTGGTAACCCTGCAGGATGATGTCCCGGACACATTAACAAGCGGGCCCTCTCCCGACATGCCAGCACCACGCACTCGCGGAACTGGCGGCATATTTCCTATTTCTGAGGAGGTGAGCTTAGGTAACCCTTCCTCGGCTTTCGTATACGCAAGGGCTGGTGGCCTACTACAGCATAAAGTTTTATGTCTACCAATTGTAGAAAACTATGCGGTAATGTCATGGTGCGCATCTTGTTTTTTGTTTGTAGGGTGTGAAAGTGTACCTGACGTGGACATTATCCCCCGAGGAGGTGGACCTCCTGGCAGCTGTTCGTGCCAGGTGCAAGGGCCTGAAGGGTGATCAGTGGTAAGCTTCAGTATCTGCAAATGCGGTTGTTTGGTGGCTAAATATTTTGTATATGAATACCTGATGTCATAGTCACACATGTAGGAATTTTGATCTGCCTGAGGCAACAGAGAAGCATGTCAATGCCGAGTTCCTGAAGGGGCTAATTAATGTCGTCCCCACTCGAGGGGCGGCCGATAGACCAGGGAGGTACTGCATAGGTTCGTTTGCGGTCCAGCAGTATTCCAAACTTCTCCATTCGCGTCAGCGCCAACATAGGAGATACTGTTGCATGTCCGTCTTCCTGGACCGCCATGATGAGGTATAAGAAATTGATGGGGAAACGCAGTACGGTACATTCCCGCCAAATGACTGTTCACTGTGGAAAATATGACTTCGTGGCAGGGGCATCTCCGTAACGCGGACGTAGCTGTGCGCCACATCTGGGAAACGTTCAAGGCACAGAAGGATTCTGACCTATGCAATGTAAGTCAATTCCATCACTACGTATTTCAGGAGGCTAAGCATGTGTTTGCAGTGCACATCACTGACATGCTTTCTGGTCGACTCCTTCTCTTCAGGTATTCATGCCGTTGTTTGAGAGAGTTTCCCAGCATTGGCTTCTCCTTCTAGCAGATGTTACCAACAGACGGTTCTTAGTGTACGACTCCTTACAATCCAAACGGGACGGTCCCCTCACTTAGTCTCACTACCAAACAGCGGTCATTTGACAACCGCACACTGTACTCCCCAATTCCACGGTTGAACCGCTGCACCTCCATAACGGACCCCATGTTCTCATAAGTTTTCTTCAGTTTCTTCTCTATCCTTTCACCGACACCATTCTTCCACTTCTCAACACCAAACTTCCGATTGTCCATCTTAGACCCCAACTTCTACAGATGCCCGCTTATCAGGCTCGGGATGGACATTTGTCGCAGCCCACACATCCAGTTGTTCCAACTTTCTATGGGGTTGTTGTTCAGGTTCCCCCACCTCTCCTTCAAGAACTTCGACTGTACCCACTGCTCTGGTTCATTGTCCTCCACCCAGCATGCCAACTCACGCTTGTACTTCCTTAGCTCTGCTAAGGCCAACTCATACTCAGCCGCCGTTGGAGCATATGCCACCCGATTGAACATTTCCTTCAATAAATCCTTCGATGCATCCCTCCTGATTCCAAGTTTAGCTGCTCTTCCCAAAAAATTCTCCCTCAGATGTCTTACGCAGTAACTGTGGTTCTCCACCCCAAACACCTTCGCCACTGCATACAAAGCTCCCTCATTCCTATCAGACATTATAACAGGCTTGAGGCCTCCTATACACTCATGTACAACTGTCAAAAACCACAACCAATCCTCTTTGTTCTCCCCTGCAACAACTGCGTACGCTACATCAAACAAATGGTTATCAGCATCCAACGCAGTTGCGGCCATCAAAGTCCCCCCATACGGCCCACTCAGATGCGTGGCATCCACAAACACCAGCTTCCGACATCCCAATATGAATCCATTCAGCGACGCTACGTACGCGACAAACAATCGCTTGAACCTACTACCTTCTACCTCACAGAATGCTCTTGAATCAGGGTTGGCTCTCACAATCGCTGCACACATCCATGGCAACACCTTGTAGTGATCCTCTGGTCTTCCCATCACAAGCATACGTACATACTCCCGTGCCCTCCACGCTTGCATATATGTCATTCTCATCCCCAGCTCTAGCTCCAAGTCCTTCATGAGCTCAGTCGGTGAGTATTCCATACACAGTCGTACCTTCCCATCAATCAGCCGTGCCAGTAGCTTCACCCTCATCCTTCTACGGCCCCACCTCCCCATTTGACATTGCACCCCAACACTGTGCACATGCTCCCCTGTAAAGTCCTTCACAATCATTCCGTCCATCTTCCGGTGTCCCGTAACGCACATGTAGAAAGGACATCCTTCTGCAGTACACCTCACTACAATTCGTTGCAAGCAGTTTCGCTCGAACATATACTCAAACCTGTTTGCTATCGCGTACTTCCATATCGTACACCTAAATGCGTCGGCGGACGGGAACAACTGCCCTCTTCCTTTTATCACATTCTTCCAAATTGACCTCCTCCTTAAGTACGCCTCCGCTTCCACTCCAGATCGCGCCCAGACTACTCTTTCCTCATCTTGCTCAGACTCAGACGCCGAGTCAGAGTCAGCTACAACATCATCTGCCATGACATTCAACTGCGCCACCCTTCTCTCCTCATTCCCCCCGGCTTGTGTGGCCTCCTTCGTTCCGAGCAACCCATCAGCCCTGCATACATATCTGATTAATGCATCAGCATCAATTAACATATTCAACTATCCTAATGCTATGCCAACAACATATCAAAATTCACCTCTACCATATTCAAATGTAGCATGAATTACCTTGCAGTGCTCCGCAAACAGGCATCACTGTCACCATTTCGTCCTTCATCATCGCCCATGCCCCCCACCGCCCCTATAGCCCCCGCACCTGCCTCACGTGCACCCCCATCACCAACTTGTAGTTCTTGACGTTCCACCACTTGACCGGCACGAGGGCCTTCCTCCCCAGCAACATACACGTATGCAAGCCCATCATTGCCTCTGACTAACTTCACAACATCCTCATCTTTCACCAGTGGCATTAACAACCCCCGGTCAAACTTCAGACTATACCACACGTGTCGCCCTTCTATGCTCTCTCCCATCTCTCTCTCCATCAACTTCAACACATCACCAACTCCGACGCTCGGCGATATCCACATACATGCATTCCTCCCACCCACGTATGCCATTAACCCATTCACCCCTTCCTCTAACACCCCACCCCAACGTACATACAGCGCAATCTCTCTCGTATGGACTACTGTGCCCCCCACTGAATTGCTTTGCATCATCGTTACTGCTTGCACATTCAACTGCTTCGGATATTCTACGACGCCCCCTGCACACAACAAGCAAGCGTCACCAACTACACATCTCAACAACAACAGGATATTTCGCACATTTACATGCATCTGTTGCCCTACATATGACCACTACCCTCTTCAACATATCATGCCATACAACAACCTTCATACATACCGTTGTCATCCTAGGATGACACCTACTGTTACCCTGGGATATCACCACTACCCTCTTCAACATATCCATACACCTTACCTACTTACAGCATATACCATTTCAATCAGTTCACTTAAATTCAATGACTACAAATCAATGCCAACATATTTAACCATCCTATCCCCTACTTCACCTGCAACAGTTAACACTTTTCCCCCCTACAATTGGGCAATAAGAAGCCAAGGTCATACCAATCCACACACTCCCTTACTAACACTGACAACCCCA
Source organism: Carnegiea gigantea (assembly GCA_029747015.1). Lineage (NCBI taxonomy): Eukaryota > Viridiplantae > Streptophyta > Magnoliopsida > Caryophyllales > Cactaceae > Carnegiea > Carnegiea gigantea. The sequence continues at coordinate 116,092 of JAKOGI010001473.1, forward strand.
ACTTCAATTGCACACACATCTTACTCTTAACACGAAATTACTTACCTCTTCTTCCCGTTTCTCTGTCCACGCTGAATTCCTGCGATGGCGTCACACAAATCCTTCCCCTCCGCCACTTCCTCACCAACTCAGGTAGCTGTGTCAGCTACAAACTGAGCCCACCATTGGCAACACTTGTACACAGAGTTGTTTACAGATAAAGCGAGGCTCCCAGGTGCAGAGCATGAAAGAGAGAGAGAGAGTTGTAGTTAAAGTTGGGCAAACCCTGCACACTGACCGCATCCCTTTTATCCTCCCACTTTCTTTTGCTCTCACCATAAGGGCATAGGAGTCAAATACCGTGCACAGCGACATCACCAGCCCCGTCGCGCTTGTCGCCCAAAAAAAACACCTTCAAGAAAACAGAGAACCGTTGAGTAATATTAAAAGCAAAGCAACACTCTGTAGTAATTTTCCCTTAACAATAACTCGTCGAGTGTCTGAGTCCCCCTCTTCACCTTTGGTTGGGTTGGTTAATCTCTCTGGGTTGGTTAATCTTTCTGGGATCGCGTCTGAATCCCAAAGTCTAGCTGCCCAGAACCCAAATTGCAGTCATACCCTTTGTTTTGATCTTGATTTCTGAGAAATGAATTGAGAAACCCTTGTTTGTGCGACTTTGAATCTTGATGCTGTCACCCTTTTAACCAAGAATGGTTTCTACGTCAGGCTCAACTCTTTTTCCTCTACCTTTGTCTCGTGGGTATTCTCGCTCTGGCTTATTTTCCAGTGTAATTGCTTCAAATCTTTCAAATTCTTGGATTAGCAGCCAGAAGAAAATTGTTTGTGCTTGTATGACACCTTCAAGAAATGTTAGCGATGGATTATCTTCCTATAAATTAACCGTAAGTATTTCTAATTTGATGTGGAGATGGTTGTTTTTGCTATTTAAAAGCCAAAGTTGGATTCTTTAGCTGTCACTGGGGATTTTTCACCAGGGTTTAGACAGGGATTGTTGGTATGATTCTATTTTTGGTAGTGGTTTGCTTAGTTGCAATTATATGGTGTTGTGATGGAGGGCAAATACTGCATGTGAGATTTTTTTAGTGTTGCTTTTTTGGGGAAACTGGTAATCCCAATTGTGGTTTTAAAAGAGGAATTTCACTTTGGTAATAATGTATGGTGTTATTTGGTATCAGGATTCGCCCTATACGAGGATTCTAAACTCGGTTGAAGAACCCGAGAGTGATTCTGATGTGCTGATTGAGTGTAAAAATGTCTACAAATCATTTGGGGAGAAACACATACTAAGGGGTGTAAGCTTCAAGGTAATGCCCATTTTAGCCATTCTTGTATTCAAGAATTGTTGGATGCCATTTCTAAGAATGATCATTTCAACCGCAATACTGCTTGTAGATTAGACATGGAGAAGCTGTTGGAATAATTGGGCCTTCTGGTACTGGAAAATCTACCATTCTAAAGATTATTGCTGGGCTTCTTGCTCCAGACAAGGTAAATAGTGTGACTTCAGGTTCTTGTGTGGTTGCTCTTTAATTTATTGCTTGTGAACCAGACATCTGTGTGCTGTGGATAAACAGGGGGAGGTTTATGTGCAAGGCAAAAAGAGAGAAGGTTTGATCAGCGATGAGGAGATATCAATATCCGGCCTTCGTATTGGCTTGGTAATTGCGAATAGTGTTTATTGGCATGGTTGTATATGTCGCTAAATGCTAATTTTAGCTTGATTTGGTTTACAGGTATTTCAAAGTGCAGCACTATTTGATTCTCTAACTGTACGTGAAAATGTTGGATTCCTTCTGTAAGAAGCTATATCTTTTTGTGAATTTCATGTTATGTCGAATTTACTTGTGCTCACATTTTGCTTATCTTTATTTTGAACTTAGGTATGAAAACTCTAAAATGTCAGATGAGCAAATCTCAGAGCTGGTAACTGAGACTTTGGCTGCGGTAGGATTGAAGGTATTTGTACAGCTACAGACTTGAGTTCCTTATCCTAAGAGTTCTGACTATTTTAGCTCCTGCAAGTCAGTCCTTTGCTCCTTGGGTCTTAGATCTGGTTTGCTTCAAGTGAGCCTGAGGTAATGCTTTAACTATATGCAGGGTGTTGAGGATCGATTACCTTCTGAGTTGTCTGGAGGGATGAAGAAACGAGTTGCCCTTGCTCGTTCTATTATCTTTGACACCACAAAGGATACTGTAGAGCCAGAGGTATGTTAAGTAGTCAGTGTCATTTTCATATTTCTTAATATGCAATTGAGGTTGGTATCTATGTCATACTGCTTTCTAATGAATCGGCCTGCGTTACATCCACCGATCATTTAACTGCTTATAGATGTTATTGTTATAGAATACAAGTGTGTAATTAGACTTTCCTTTATGCCATTAGTTCTTACCTTACTATAGACTATTATTGCCCTCAAACCTATGGCAGAGACGCACTACAAGAGTTGAGAGTTGCAATTCTTGAACATTGTTTGCTTGTTTCTCAAGTCCCTTGCAAATTTATAAACTGCAAGTGGTGTGCAATTACATGTGCAGTCTGAGTTATTGAGATACTCCATCTTGTATCCTAATGCTCTAGCGGTAGTCACTTGACACTAGGATTTTGGGATGAAATTTGGCCATTTCCAAATTAGGCTAAAAATCCATAAAATTTCTTTGAACATAGTCAAATATGATGCTCGATACGTACTTGATCAACCCTTGTACACCAATGCAGGTTGTCTGAAGTTAAAGCTATGTCTTAGAATAGGCTTATTAGTTTATTTATTTGGGTAGTTGAGCCCCATTTCTTCAAGCTTTTATCTTTTCTCCCTTTTAAACAACTTTAAGTACTCTTTTCTATCTCAATTCATATTTTTTCACGGGAGGATGCAGGGTAGTGGTTCTGTTGTGCTAATGTTATGGAAATAGTGGCTAATATGGTTAGTTCTGGTGTGCTGATGATACAGAAACAGAAGCTATTATATAGGATGCAAGTATCTGTCTCTGCAAGAGTTAAAAGAACGAAGCACAAACATCTACAAGCAAATTATCTAGGTTGTTATACATGATTGAGTCCAGATCCAGAGTCCAGGATCCAAAGAGAGAGGATTTCATGCTGATTAACTGGTATAGTTGTCTTCTACATGTGTCATGGAAAAATGGCACCCATAAAATGAAATACCAAGCAGCTTTGTCCCCCACCCTCACTCCCCAAAAAAAACACGGAAGGGAAGGTAGAGGTACTTCATATGTTATGCATTTGGTAGCCACACTAAACAGTTCGTTTCCTGAGTCCCTGCCGCATAGTACGGAATGTTAAGCTTTTGTTCGAGAGAGTTCTGGTTGGTGTTCTCTGCATCTATTCAACTTTAGAAATTAATGATGCTGTGACAGTCCTCCCTTTCATGGTGCTGATGAACTATTACTTTCTGAACAGGTGCTTTTGTATGATGAGCCGACAGCTGGACTTGATCCAATCGCATCCACTGTTGTTGAAGATCTCATACGATCCGTTCACATTAAAGGTGAAGATGCACTTGGGAAGAGTGGAAAGGTCGCGTCATATGTAGTTGTGACTCACCAACATAGTACTATTCGGAGAGCAGTGGATAGGTAATGTCTCATCAAGCAATTGCTTTGCATGGTAAGTCAGATCTTTAATTTGTCGTTCTCATTGATAGTTTCACTTTGTATAGATTGATTTTCCTTTATGAAGGCAAGATTGTATGGGAAGGATTGACTGATGAGTTTACCACATCGACAAACCCTATTGTTCAACAGGTAACCTTGATGTCATTGCTTTATAATTCCTTCTGGCAATATTGCTCCATAATTCTGGATTGCTAAGAATGTTATACTATGCGGTTAATGAGCTTTAGCTGTAAATGACTTAGTCAGAAGGCCATATATGCCACAAGCGTTCTTCTTAAATCCTAGCATATTTAATGTATCTCTCCCAAAATCACGCCAACCCCCACCCCCCCAACCCAAAAGGGAAACCACTTAGAGAAATAATAATTGCTAATTAATATTGAGGAGATATTACGGCGTTAACAAATCAAATATGGATCCTGCTATAGCAGGGTCATTAGAAAATCGAGCTGTATGCAATTGCACTGCTAGTAAGAGATGCTGTTTTGGCCTGAGAGAAGAAGACAGTATTAGTGCCTAAAGGGGGTGGGGGCGTGTGGTTTTGTTGGAAGTGGTAATATTTAGGATCCAATATGGATATATTGTTGTGACATTGTTTGAAGATGAAGACCTAATGTTCTGTTGGTTCATTTTCAGTTTGCATCAGGGAGCTTGGATGGACCAATCAAGTACTAGCAGAGGTAGCTTAGAAAGCACACACTTTTCAACTATGGATGCCAAGTGAGCCAAGACATCGGGATGCTTACTGGGAGAGAGGAGAGCTGATGCTAATGCCCTGTTCATCTGTTAGCTGGTCTAAGGCAAATAGAAAGTGCTAGCTAAAGAGAAGCCTGTAGAGATATGGACTAGATTTGTTATGTTCTGAAGTTGCACCCTTGGCTGATATCCGACTCCATAACTGCTTACATAATTATGCCCATGGAGGATGGTTAGCGCGGTCCATTAATCTGGCAGCCATAGTTTTCGTGGGTAGTTCATGTATGTTTCTGGTTGGATGATCTGAGTGTATACATGAGGGACTAAGTCCAAATTGTTTGCTATTCTATTTGTAATTCTTTGAACAAAATTTCATTGTGCAAGCCCTGTAGATTGGGAAGGCAGGCCTAGGAATGTTTTTGATATCCCATTTGCCACTCCCTGATCTTGTCTTTAGTTGTTCCTACAAATTTTCTTTACAGCTTGTCCTATAATAAAACTCGAAACTTTGAGTTTTCCTTGTTTCTTGTCAAAACCAAGAAAATGTGTGGTTCCTTCTGTTTTTACTTTTACTATTGGCCTCGAGCTACAACTTACAAGCAGCAGAATTCATTCTGAAATAAGAAATGGACTACCACATCTGCTATTCAGGGGCTGTTGTCTTCAACTTCATTGCACCAGAATCCAAACTTCAACGAACTGTTCCAAATTTCATGTTCAAATGTGATTCACTTGGATTTTAAGCAAAATGAAAGAAGACAGGTATATCAAGCAGGCAGACAAACTCATAGAACAATGAAAAGAAATTAACTCCCAATTAGTGATTGTGCCCTTTACCTAGGGCAGGTCACGGTCAACTTAATCTGTCCCGAGCTGAGTTTTCTCAAATTTCAGCTTTTCCAGTTCAATGCTTGAACTATTATGCCAGATGCTTCAAGATCTGATATTTTCATCCCCCTCAAAACTGACAAGTTAAATTGGACAAGAAATTAGACAAATATACAAACAATAAGTTTCACTTCCTATACAATGTGCCCTAGACTTTTCCCCTGAGGATATAGTTCCTTGATCGGGTTGAACAGAAAAGAGCAATCAGAGTCACATAGAAAGTTACAGCAGCAGTTACACAAAACACCCAGACTGAAATAGGTCCCTCCTCCATATCATCCTTGAATGTGCTGCCAGGCAGTGCAGGCATTGTCGGTGGCTGGCATTTCCCATCAGATATCTCAATACATAGAGCCGAGTTCCCAACGAATGCTCCAGGGAACCTCCAGTAACCCTGCTTTCTCGATACAAACCCAGAAAGTGAATTGTATGACAAGTTCAGTGTTGTAAGCTCTTGGAGGCTAGAAATATTTGCCAAGAGAGGGCCCGAAAGAGAGTTATGTGACAAATCCAGAGCCCTCAAATTCCACATCTTCTCTAGACCCACTGGAATCTGACCCTCAAGAAGATTGTAGGACAAATTGAGATACTCTAAGCCATGTAAGGAGAATATACTCTCTGGGATCTCTCCATTTAACTGATTATCTGACAGGTCAATTCCGACTGGTGAAAATAGATCGTAAGCAAAACTGACCTCATTTCTATCCATCACTATGACAGAGATTTGCATCTCGAACCCATCAATGGATACCAAATGGGCATCACCAGCAGGGACATCAATTACTGCATCGTTAAAATTCTTCCCAATATTGAAGTTACCATTGGGTATAAACCCGGAAAATCTGTTTCCTGCAAGATCAATTGTTCTGATGGCCGGAAATGTGAACAACCATGTAGGAAGAGGGCCATTGAATTTGTTCTGAGCAAGAGACAAAAACTTGAGATTCAGCCATTTGTTCATGGCGTCATTTAAGGGTCCTGAGAGGCGGTTGGAGCTGAAATCGACGACCTCCAAGGATTTACAGCCGGCTAGGGTTTGTGGGATTTGGCCAGAGATTTTGTTACTGCTAATATCTAAGATCTTTAGGCTATCCAATGCGTCAAGCTCAGGTTGGATTTCACCTGAAAGATTGTTGTTGCTGAGCATTAAAACAAGGAGCTGAAAACATCCCACAATGCTCAAAGGGATTGAACCTGACAACGAGTTATGTGAAAGATCAATAACTTGGAGGTAAGTCAAGTTCCCAATGTTGTCAGGAATCTCCCCAGTGAGGGAATTATGAGACAGGAACAATGCTTGTAAGGTCTTCAACTCAGTGATTTTCAGAGGAATGTTGCCTGAGAACTGATTGTGTGAAAGATCAAGAATAAGAAGCCCTGATTTGTCTGTCGTCTCTGCAATTATGCCTGGGAGAGGGCCTGAAAACTCGTTGGAACTCAGGTCCAAGGCAAGAAGCTTATCTGAGAACACCAACATTGGAGGAATCTCATACTTAAACCCGTTACTGGACAAATTCAGCTGACTCAAAGCTCGAAGTGAGGACATACAAGAGGGCAGTCTTCCAACAAAAGAGTTGTTTGCCAAATTGAGGATGCTTAGAGATTGTTCACAAGCCTCAAAACAAGGCAAAGTGCCCGAAATGCGGTTTGAAGCAAGAGTCAAATATTCCAAAGGCTGATGAAATTCATCAAGAGTCCCAGACAAGCCATTTTCTGAGAGATCCAAATGCCTGAGTGACTCCAAGTGGAACAAGCCCTTGGGTATCTCTCCTCGAAATGAGTTCGAACCCAAATCAAGTCTTTTGAGATTCCTCGAAAAGTTACTAACCCACATTGGCAAATCCCCTCCTAAATACCCATTGCCATTCAAATTGAGCTCCCTCAAATGCTTTAACTTCGCCAAGGTATCAGGAACAAACCCTCCAAGGCTATTATGACTAAGATCAAGGCTCCTCAATCCCACAAGGTTTCCCAAACATGGTGGAATCACAGAAGAGGTAAAGTTATTGTGCGACAAATTAAGGGTTTGAAGAAACAAGAGGTTGCATAAACTAGGGCAAATGGTGCCAGACAAGTTCATGGAGCCAAGGCCCATGGAAATAACCCGGCCAGTCTGGTTCTCACAGCCAATACCAGCCCAATTGGAGCAATTGGACCCAACCCATGTTGCTAAATTCAGGTCCGGGTCAAGTAGCTGTTGTTTGAACATTATTAGTGAAACTCTATCTTGTGGGTGAAGATCAATAGCGAAAACACTAGGGTTTCCCACAAAATACAGCATCAACAGCAACACAATTGCCATAATCTGCAAACTAATTCTACCACAAGGGCAAAAACTCAAATCCCACCTAGCTTCCATTGCAAAGAGTAAAGCCGAAAGCTTTTGTCAGAGAAAGGGGCCAAAAAAAAAAGACCCAAAAAGACAAAAACTTAGAAACCCATTCCTAAACTGAGCTTAGTCACACTAACATGGCAAATTCAAGGCATTTTGAGGACTAAAAATGAAAACCCATCTCCATCTATGAACTAATTTGAAGTGGGTATTTTCTCAGAGAACAAAAAATGAAGACAGACAGAGAGAGAGATGGAAAGAGAGAGAGAGAGACCTGGAGAAAGATCAGAGCAGATAGAGCAGAAGCATCAGACGGCGGAGAAAATGGAAGAAAGCTCATGGGACGAGGAAGAGGAACAAACATTCTTCTTTGGCTACTTTATTAAAAATGGGAATTTTCATAATCATAAAAGCATGCCCATCAATATCATACCTTAATCTCTGTCCCCCATTAATTAATCACAAACCTGCTGGCAGTGTATGTTTGTGTGAGTGTGACTGGTTTGGAGAGAGAGAGAGAGAGAGAGAGGGAGAAAGAGAGGGATTTTCTGGGATTTTGATGATAGAGAAATTCTGGGTCTTTAATATAGTAGTATATTAATGGTAGGATATTAAATGAACAGGAAATATTCTCTCTTTTTTTTGAACGAAAAGCAAAAGCAAAAAAAATTGTCTTTAGAATTTAGATAGCTTTGCATTGGTAGTGGCCTCAGTATCTGTTAAGTTAAACGTGTGTGAACATTATTAACCCAGCATCTTTTGCTTTCTCTGTCATCGCGTGACGTTCACGCGCGTTCTACCATTCAAGGATTATGCGGCTCAGGCTTCAGCGGCTGGTTAAAAGATATCATTCTTCCCTAACCCTGTATTTTTGAGGTTCAAATTTGCAGCTCTTCTGTTCTAAAACGATAGTTTATTTCAAAGATAAAAACTTTATTTGTGTCCCATAAAAATGAAATTATTTTTACAATAGGGATTATTTTTTTGCAACTGAAGGAGTAATTTTAATTATTATTAACCCATAAGGTGATAGTATTATTGTAAGATTTGTCTTGAAAGTTATGCAAGGAAATTTTTGGTAATTTTGCTGATTGATGATAATCTTAGTAACTTTACCGATTTTTAACATATGAAAGTGTTTTAAACAAAAAATGCTAAAAACATATTTTACGGATAGAATTGAATATGTATGATACATTTAATACCCAACAGATTTTCCTAAATAGAACTTAAGGGCTTGCTTTGGTTTAATCTTTGATGATGCTCTTACCCAATTACCAGTTACTTCATACCCAGTTCCTCCCCCTTTTCTACAGAGTAATAGTAAACTCTCAACTACTTTTTGGTCCTTCTAGTATGACCTAGTACATCTTGTACAAACATGGTAAAATTAGCTAGGATGAATGATTTCAGATTTGTTGTGAATACACTCGTCTCTAAAATGGGACATCACTCCAACAAGATTTTTCTCTAGCGAACTTGCTTCAATGGGATTATGCGAATGTCATCTGTTGCTTATGCACAGATACTCTAATCTGAACATCTTCAGTAGCAAAACTGAATGTTTAGAGACAGAGTCACAAATATAGATCTTGTGATCTAAACAAATACAGACTTAAGACTTGCTCCAAATTTTGCTGCAAGAACTTTTTCTCAACTTGTCTGACAGTAATTTAAGTAACATAATGAGGATTAAGCTTAAATGACATGATATAAATACAGCTTGGGGAAAAGGGCTTTAGAATCCTTTTAGGGATGTATCAGAAGGGATCAATCCACTTGTGTAAGTTGTGTTGACAAATAACAAAGAGCAACGATACGTAAGAGTTCTCAACCTTGCATAGCATGTCTGAAAGGGTTATTTAGTCGATGCACCTGTAATCCGCCTCTTACTGAGAAAATCTTTCTACAAAGATATGATATGTTTCTCATATCTGATACTAGTAGTCAGAGAATCCAATATCAGCTTCCAACCATCAGCAACCATTATACCAATCACTAGAATTGCTTTGCGCGAAAGGCCTTACACAGCATGTTGAATGATAGCACAGTTATTGGACTTATTGCCGCCAGCTCTTGATGCCATCCCTGTCAGCCTGAAGTTGTAGAAACCCCATTAGAAAAGGGGTGCCTGTCAACATACAACATATGGGAACATCTTCCCTAAATGCTAATCATTGTGGGGAACTATGAAGCCTGAATCAGTCAAGGGCTTCCAAATTACACACAACTTTACAAGGGACCACTTATCAATCTGTAGCAACCAAAACCAATTTTAGTGTAAACTTTTTGCTCTATGTTTTTGTTTTCCATAATTACTAGATCAAAATATCAAAGTAGTGCTTATTGAGGCTACAACTCACAAAGGAGTAGCAAGATATTAGCCGTAAACTACTTATAAAAGTTCAACCATGCCCACATATGACCGTAAATGCTGGTATACAAGAAACACACTGTTACTTTATAAAGTACTACTATTTGGGTATCTGAAAACAATCAAAAATTTTTTTTACAAGGGTAAGTGAGCCCAACCCACTAACCCCTATCTCAGGAGTATCTAGGGGACCTAAACGGAATAGGGGAAGGAGAATGTCAAAGCCCAAACTAAAGCTCAGGCCTACAAACCTCCCATACATAATTGCACAAAGGCAGAATTGTGCCCCCCTAATTTGAACCCAGATTGGGGGCGACTTGTGGAGTGTTGGCCACCCGATCAACTCCTTTTCGACTCTAAAAACAATCAAATTGAGCAAGAACACCACCTTGTTCTCATACTATACCTTTTTGCTCTATGTATTGTGTTTTATCCTATGTTGTCTCTATTTGACTAATTGGTCTTATTTTTAAGGATAATCAATTGATTTTTAATTAGCTATCCTTTTAGAACACGTATAATGTATGGGTTGTTCATAAAAATAATGGTCATTGTAATAGAAAAAGGTGAAGAATTAAATTAAAAATGTGCTGGACACAGGCCAGTGGGCCACAATGATCATTACAATATTGCCTTGAATTCAGTATGTTTACAATCTAAACCAAAACTGACGGGACTCAAGGTCCACATATCATGATTTTGAAAGTATCGTAGCTAAATTTTGCTCGGGGTACAATGTATAAGGTAATCATATGTTGCATTATTGTCTTTAACTTTTTGACATTCATGTCATGGCACCAATATAGATTTTTACATGCCATACTTGTGTACATAGTTTGCTATCTCTAACATGAATGTTCATGGCTTAGACTATATTTTGCAATAAAATTTAAGGTAACATTACGAGCAGCGACCAAATTAAAACTCTAGTCAAGTAAATATAGATTTCTGATAAACTAATATTTGGACTAACATTTTAAATAGTGTTTAATTAGCATTTTAAATAGCGTTTCTAAAAAGCTACCAAATTTAGTTTTTGGCCTTTTAAAGCAGCATTTCGTCTTTTTTTTTTGGTTGCTCAAAATACCCTTCTTTAGTTTTATGTTGGTAAATATTCATATATTTTTGTGCTATTTTAAATTAATCAGCTAATGTAAGCACTAATTTAAGCGCTAATTTACCGAACACAATTTCTATAATAACTTGTTAAAACAACTATCTACTAATAGTTAAATGCCAACTAATATGCATTGCTAAAATATTTATAAATTTTCTAGTTTTTAAACAATTATCTATTACTTAAACGTTAGCTTTGCTGAGCAGTAACTTATTCCTAAGGGCCCCCCCCCCCTTGCTGGACTCAAAAACATAGCCCAAGACTTTCAGTAGTGCTGATTAAAATTTTAGTTACAGTTCCTCTTGTTTTAGCAGAGATTGGAACTCAGTAATCAGGGTCCAGTGCTAGATGTCAACACTGAGAATAGGGCAATGGGTTCGGGAGGATTTTTCTGCAGCCTTAACAACTCTTGGAAGGATGGAGGCCTCACTCATGTAATAAAATAAGATCATTATAATAGCTCAAGGTTGCTATACAGACATCCAATTAACCCATGCAAATCAAATGCAATCAGAACCAGGTATGTTTTTTCTGGACATTTCTGGCCATATGTTATTACCCAAGTTTAATGATCTCTTCCAAAAGAGAGAGACGCAAATCAATAAGCTTCAGGTGGCAATAATAACTGATAATGCGCTGAGGGTGTAACCGTGTAAGTACCACATGTGATCCCATAGATGTAAGCTGTCTAAAGACGGCGACGATGAAGGAAGCGATAATTCCCATCAGAAGAGTTGATAAACACCACTTTTGTCTGCCTCATTTTGCCTGTCAATTAGAAGCCAACAGCTAACAACCATAGCAGACAGACAGACAGACAGATATTGGCACCCTAAGATAATTGAACAGCAGTTTTCAATCAACAAAACCTGAGGAGCACCACGAATAATGTGTGATTTTCCATCATTAATCTGGCCATCTTGCAGTGGCTGAGAAGGCAGAATGCTTCTTTTCCAATGAAGACTGCACAATTTCATGGTTTTGCAACCAGGATGATATCTGACGAAATTGTTATCATTAGCAGCTTCTTTTGACTGTATGGAGAAGTATTCCAGATCACCCTTCAGTTATTTAGCGAGGGTTCACCATTGGCTAATGATAGGAAAAAAGATTTCAAGAGACGATTTCCACCAAAGATAGAAGTGAAAATGCTTAAGAATTTCCAACAAATCCCTATGATGTCCAAGTCAACATACAAAGAATTAGACAACACAAGTACACTAAGCAATGAACTCGCAAATAACAAATAAGTGCCTAATAATATATCATTGACCGCGTATATTTGCAAAGACTCGGAATGCTCAGAATCACGTTATCTGAAAATTTGAATCAATCTATTTAAAACTGTTGGTCCTAGATAGAAGCACTCGAAGGATTATAAAGGACAGAGCTAACCTGAGAGTCAATATTTTGTTTTTCCTTGGAAAGTGTGGGATGATGTTCATTGACCATCTGCTTCTATCCCAGTCTGAGACAAGATAGCCTAATCTGGGATCATTGCTCAACAAAATACAAATGACTAAAACTACAAATACGATCAAATGTAGAATATCGTCTGCAATGAATCATCTGCATATATTGAGGAGACCCAGGTGACCCAGATTTCACCATGGTGCATAAGCCAAACTTCGAAAGTGAAACACTTAACCACAACCACCTGGACAATTTCAGTTCCATTCAAGGATTAGTTTATCATATTACACACCTGAATTCATTTCCAGTGACACGTACAAACCAAAGCTCAACTCAGAGGCCATCATTTTTTATTTGTACAGGTGAGGTACATTAGATATACATAGTTAGGGAACTATTTTCTGAAATACACCCCCCCCAAAAAGAAAAATAAAAAAGAACAAAAGACAAGACACCATATCATAATAGCAGTGGATCAATGGCTTTTCCGCAGATTCCCCAAATCATAAAACACAATTAAGGAGCTCAAAACCAATAAATCTCAATCTGAAACACCTACCTAAAACCCAAATGTAAGGATAACTTCACCAACAGTCTTCTACAGTTGTGTGCATATGAGTAATCATCACAATATGCACAATTACCTTGGATGCTAAGCCACATCTTTTGAGAATTTGGGCCACTTCTATCACCAAGACTGCTGCTTCAAGACATCAAATTTCACTTCATCATAAACTTCTCGAGCATCTGTTTCTCAGAGGCATCTAAGTTGTTGCTGGACAAAAGATTAGCAATTAAACCAAAAGTTTCAGTAAAGGCAGAACAGCATTTACACACATCATTTTAATGTGTTGCAGAGCCTTGGAAATCTCATGCCCCTGAAGAAAAGCTTGGACCATAATATTGTAAGTGAAATCATCGGAACTGCAACCATTGCCCTCCATTTCGTCATTAAAGCTTTAGCTTCATCCAGCTTCCCTCCTTTGCAAAGCCCATCAATCATAATATTGCATGTTCGAACCTGAATGCACATCTTTTTCTCTACAAGAAGACAGAACAGTTTCTGAACATCAAGCTTGCCAGCTTCACAAAAACCACTTATGAGAGTGCTGAAGGTGATGATATCAGTTACCATCCCTCCATCTAGCATTCTTTGTAAAAGTACATGGCCTCTTTAAGATGCCGTCTTTTGCAAAACCTATCTAGTGGTGTATTATGAGTAACAATGTCAGCAACTTCTCCAGTACTTTGCATTCCATCGAAAATATTTTGAGCGTCTACTAGCCTGCCAGCCTCGCACAGCCCATCTATGATTGTGCTGTATTTGAATGAGTTAGGATACAATCTCTTGTGGGATATCTGCCTAAACACGTTCATAGCGTCATTGATCTTTCTTTGCTTACAAAACCCATTTATCAGGGAGCATTTATCAAGGAGCTGTAGGTAATAACGTTAAGAGCACAGCCCTTACCAGCCATAATATCCAACATTTGCAGTGCTCGGCCCTCAGACCCAGCTTGCAAAACATCAATTAGTGTGTTGAACATGACAGTATTTGGATGATAACCCCTATTAACCATCACCTTAACGTCGATCAGTGCTTCTCTTACCATTCTTTCTTAACAAAAACTGTCCACTAACGTAGTGAAAGTGAAGTCATTAGGGCATATGTTCTTGTCAAACATTTCCAGCAACACCCTCTTGACATCATCCCATTGCCTTGAGTTGCAAAGGCCCCAAAAGAAGGTGTTGAAAGTGACAACATCTGGGGGGACGCTTTTGCTAATCATGATATTGAACAGCTTCAAGCCAGAGACAACCGCCCATTCTTGCATAGACTTTCGAGAATGGTGTTATAAAGGACATCAGGCTGGTAAGTTCAATCTTCCCAAGAACCTGGAGGGGTTGCACATGGCAACCTAGCTTACACAGGCCATTAGTCAACGTACCATAAGTAGTTGCATCTAATCATACCATTGATCAAAGTGTTGTAAGGTGACAAACTGACAATGCCAGGTTGGTAACCAAGTTTGATGATCTTGCCCAAGAGAGAAACCAACATCAACATAACTGAGGTGACAATAACAATTGATATCGGTGTTGAGGGTATAAATGCCACAAGGGATTCTCTTAGGCCCAAGTTCAAGGTGTCTAGAGAGAGAAATGGCAGTGGGCCAATGCCCCATTTTAACAATAAAGCTCAAAATTTGGTTAAAATTATTAATAGACGGGGTACAACGAGTATGAAGTAGGTGATCAAATAAAGCTAAGGCATCATAGTCTGAAATTAAATTGAACAATCATACTCTGAAAGAAGTTCCATAGTGAATTTTCTCTGGTTGAGTACAGCACCATTTGTCTCATCAAGAACTTCCAACCTACAAATAATTCAATTGGCCAAGGTCTTTGACTCATCATCCAAAAAAGTCTTAAGCTGCTGTACAACAATAACATCATCCCCAGCAAGGAGGATATCATCCACACATACTGCAGCAAAAACCATCACTGTGCCCATTTCCTTAAAAAAGAAGGAATAATCAATTTGGATTTTGCATAACCTTTATGATGAAGAACAGTTGCTAGCTTTTCATACCGCTGCCTGCTAGCTCGCTTAAATCTGTAGAGAATTTTTTTGCAGTTTAAACACAGTACTAGGAGAGGGAGTTCCAGCACAAGAGGTAATTTCAGAGACATTTTCATCTAGATAGCCATGCAAAAATGCTTGTTCACGTCCAGTTTATGCGTTTCCCAGCCTTTCTTGATTGCAGTAGCCATTCTTTGAATTGCAGTCATCTTTATGACTGGAGAAAATGTTTCAAAATAATCAATTCCAGCCTTTTGCGTGTCACTCCTGATCGCAAGCCTAGCTTTTATCCTCTCTATAGATCCATCCAAACTTAGTTTGATTGAGTAAACCCATTTATTACCTATGGATTCCTTGTGGGGTGGAAGCTCTACGATTTCCAATGTCCTATTAGCACATAGTGCTTGAAACTCTTTCTCCATAGCCTCGTCCATCCAGGATGTTGAATAGCATCATAATAAGAGGCTGGCTCATGTGTACTGAGTACTGCTTGAATAATTCCCTGGCCAGATGCTGTCAAACCAGAGAAAACAGAGAGGAGAAAAAGAGGCATTTGTAAGTACGGACAAACAGTACCCATTAGGACAAACAATGTCTGAATGACAAACATAATGGTCTAAATGTGCAGGCGCTCTATGTGGTCTAGTACACCTGCTATGACATGGGGATGAATATGTAGATGCTGAAGGTAAACAAGGTTCTGTAAGATGTAGAGCAGGACTGGACATAGAAAGACGTGGCGAATCCGTTTAACCAGCACATTCTCTGGATATGGAACGTGAAAAAGCAGGTGAAGATGGTGAAGGAAGCAGAACGTATAGGTTCATCCGAAGAAACAGGGATATAGATATCTGAAGATTTTTAGCTCTTTTGTAAAGAAAAGGAAAAACCATTTCATGAAAGATAACATCTCTACAAATAAAATGCTGCCCTATTTCAAGATTCAATAACTTATACCCCTTTTTTTCCAAAGGGAGACCCCCTAAAAACCCATGGCTGAGCTCTCTGCTGAAATATATCCCTGCCTTTCATGAATGTAAATGCAAAAAACAAGCGGCCGAAAGACCAGAGATGATGGCTAGGGGGATCAGTTTCATACAGAAATTCAAAAGGTGATTTCAAATGCAATAGAGGAGAAAGAAATCGACTAATATAACATCCGGCAGTTAGAATACAGACTCTCCAATATCTTAAGGGCATGTTTACTGGGAGCATAAGAGCACTTTTAACCTCAAGAAAATGCTTCTGTTTGCTTCCAGCGATCCCATGTTGTTGTGGAGCTTCTGTACAACTAGTTCGATGAAGAATTTCCTTCTCACGAAAGTAAGCAATGCCTTCATTGCATGAACCCAACTCATGCACGTTTTCAGATATGAAAGCCTTCAAGCAGTATGAGAAATTGTATCTCCACCAGATACAAAGGCTTTGACAAGAGAAAAGGCTTGGCTCTTACTTGTCACCAAATGGGTCCATGTAGATCTTGTAAAATCATCAATGAACATAACAAAACATTTATGTCCAGACTCAGCAGGATGAAAAGAAAAGGTCCAAACATCTATATGTACTAACCCACGAGCATGTGCAGTAGAAATTACAATTGAAGGAAAAACAAATCCCTGCCCAAGCTCTTGGGCAAACTGAGCGAACAAAATCCGGTTCAGTATTACAATCAACAATTCCAGAATACTGAAACTTCTGGAGCTTAAAAAAGGGCACGTGTCAGATTTCCTTGCAGCCGCACTATCTATGCTAGAAGACAGGAAAATTCGACTATAATTTTCAGCATTCCCAGATAATAACTTCTGTAAAATGTATAGAACATTCTGCAGTTTGCCAGCCTCCATTAACCTCTTTAATGAAGGGGCCTGCAGTGTACAAGATGAGGCTGAGAAGAAAGTGTACACTGTATTTGCGCATATAGCTTACATACTGCAAGTAGGTTGAACTTGAAATATGGGACATATGTTACATCAGATGGGGTCAACTTTACTCTTCGTTGCTGTCACATTTTGTCACGTTAATTCTTTGTCCATTGGGCACTGTAATTACTAGGGCAGAAAAGCATTTAACTACCAAAAAATTCCTTTGACAGGTCATGTGCTCATCAGCCCCAGAATTTATCACTGCATACAATTGTGGTCTAGAATCCTTGTAACACAATAAGAAGCTCAAAACCAATAAACCCTAATCTGAAACAATGCCTACCTCAAACCCCAATGTACGGACAACTTCACCAACAATCTTCCACAGTCTTGTGCATATGACTTCTGCCACCAACAGCAGACAATCATCACAATATGCTCAATTACCATGCATGCAAGACACAACTTTTGACAGTTTGGACCACTTCTGTCACCCTTGACTGCTTCAAGATGATAAACTTCACTTCAGCATGAACTTCTCGAGCATCTGTTTCGAGGAGGGATCTAGCTTATTGCTGGACAGAAGCCCCACGATTAGACTTAAAGTATTATTAAATGCAGAATAACCTTTATCGCGAATCATTTGAATATATTGCAAAGCCTTGGGGATCTCATGCTTGCGAAGGAATGCTTGGATCATCAAATTATAAGTGATGTCATTGGGACTATAACCATTGCCTTCCATCCTCACCATTAAATCTTCAGCTTCGTTTAACTTACCTCCTTTGCAAAGTCTTTGAATTACAATATTGTATGTTGTGACATCAACCTGCCTCTTCGTCTCTAGGAACGATAACAGTTTCTGAGCAAACTCAATCTGGCCAGCTTCACAATAGCCATTATGAGTATGTTGTAGGTTACAATATCAGGGACTATTCCTCTATCTTGCATTCTATGTAAAAGTTCAACGGCCTTTTCAAGATGTTGGCTTTTGCAAAGCGCATCTAGTAGTGTAGCGTAAGTAACTTCATCGACAGCTCCTCGTCTACTTTGTATCTCATCGAAAAGATTCTGAGCATCTTCTAGCCCGCCAGCCTTGCACAATCCATCTAATATTGTGTTGTATGTGTGTGCATTCAAAGATAGTCCCTTTTGTGACATCTCCCTAAACAGACCCACAGCATCATCCATCCTTCTTTGCTTACAGAACCCATTTAACAGCGAGTTGTAGGTAACAATATTGGGTACACAGCCCTTAGCAACGATAGAATTGAATATTTGAAGTGCTTCGTCCATCCGCCCTTGCATGCAAAATCCATCAATCAGTGTGCTGTACGTGACAACATTCGGATCAAAACCCCCCTCAATCATCAATTTCATGACATTTTCAGCTTCTCTCAGCATTCCTTCTTTACAAAAACTGTCAACCAATGTATTGAAGGTGCGATCATTAGGGAATATGTTCTTATCAAACATTTCTCGCAACAATCTCTCAATGTCATCCCATCGCCTTGAGCTGCAAAGGCCCCACAATAAGGTGTTGAATGTAACAATATTAGGAACAATACCTTTGATGATCATGGTATCTCGGAGTTCTAAAGCCTGAGACAATAGCCCGTCTTTGCAAAGACTATCAATAATTGAATTATACATGGCAACATCGGGTTCACAACCAGTAAGCCCAATCTTCCTAAGTACTTTAAGGGCATCAACATAGCGACCTAGTTTGCACAGGCCATTAATCAACGTACCATAAGTAACTACACTTAATTCCACACCTTGATCAACAATTGTACGGAATACCTCAGCCGCATCAACATATTTATGGTTTTACAGAGGCCGTCAATCAAAGTGTTGAAGATGACAATGTCAGGCTGGTAACCAAGCTTGATGATCTTGCCGAGTACCGAGAAACCCAGATCAACTTGATTGAGGCGGCAATAACAATTGATATTGATGGTCAAGGTATAAAGACTAAGAATTCCCTTATCTTGAAGCTGTCTAGAGAGGGAAATGGCGGCATGATAATGCCGCAATTTTACGATAAAGCTCAAAATTTGGGTGAAAACAATGACAGACGGGATGGGGCGTTCAAGAAGAAACTGATCAAAAAGAGTTAGGGCATCGTCAAGATTACTAATGCGGACGCAGTCACCACGAAACTTGAGAATCAGCCCATCTTTGGAACTTCCCCCAATTTGAGTCTTCGGGGGAACACAGAAATTTCGCGCAAAACAAGCAGCAATCTTTGAAGAAATTGAGAAAGTGAGAGGTAAAATACCAGTTCGGAAAGGAAGCATGGCTATGGTTCTCCAATGGCGCCTTCTAGTTCTTTCTCTCTCTCCCTTCTACTTTTTCATGGCGGCTTTGAAGCATGGATCTGGGTCTTCAGTGGTGGCTTCCATCTCTCTCTCTCTCTCTCAAATTCAGTCGTGCCTGCTACTCTGCTAGGTACAAATGCTTGTAAGGTATTTTACTACTATATGGGAAAAAATTATTAAATGGCCCATTGTAGTTTTGTCAAATAATTTTGGAGATTCATAATTTTTGATAAATATTTATGGATTCATGGAAGTTTAGATCAATAATTTTTTGGTCCATTTTCGACAACAAACTTTAAGATTCGAGCACTTTATTGGGGAACATGATATTGTAGACCGAATTGCCCTTGTATGTATGACATGACCGTTGGAAGAAATTATTAAATGGTCTATCCTGTCTCTCTCTGTCTCCATTTTGCTTCCACTTTGCTTCCTCTTTCCTCTCTCTGTCTCCTCCATTTGCCGTGTCTGTGTATGTTCATCTGGGTCCTCTGGTGGTCTTCCTCTCTCCATTATCATCTCTCAAGGCATCCATTTTGAATCAGGTATGCAAGCTAGCCGTTCAAATTTGCTTCCACTGTATTTTCATCTTTGAACCCATCCAATATGCGGGAAAAAAAGACTGTAGAAACTGTGGGGAAGGTACAAATTCGAAGCTGAATCCAAGTTTGCTTCCTCTCTGTCTTTCCTCAATTTGAAATGCAGTAAACGTCGAAGTTGATAATTTTAGCATGGTGGACACAACATAACAGACAGATGGATAAGCACTTTTTTCCACTAACCTCAAGAACATTCTACTCAAAAAAGCTACAACAACCATCACACTAAGTTATAAATTAACTCAACTCAAACATGCTAAATTTATATCAACTTCAGGGGAAATCACAAATTAATTCACTCATACACATAAATAACAAACATTGCCTTCACTGGAAAACTACTTTTCAAAAATGCCATAAATTTACTTCATTTTTTACATACCTCAATTTCCTTGGAAGATCCTTGCTCCTTCTCCATGATATTCAAAGTTGGGGTCACTGATACAAGCTCAGCTAGTGTCCCACCACAATTTCTCCACCACCCAAGCTACGGTTCACTTTTCGACATGAAGATTGGTAGACCTTGTTCCACAGCCTTCAACTGCCAACAGAGATGAAATTTCGGGGACCTAGGGTTTACTTTTTCACAAGAAGAGGGGGCGATTTTCACAGCTTGAAGGAGGTAGACAGAGGAGATCTAAAGTGTGGAAGAAATCGTGGTTGGTGGGGATGAGTGCGTGGCAAATGGAAGTAATTAAGGTGAGAGAAAACCAGGTAGCTGAGTTTGTCCTATCTGCTTTCATTTGGTGGGCAGCAAGGGGCAATTCGGTCAACAATTTCATGTTCCCCAATAAAGTGCTCGAATCTTAAAGTTTGTTGCCGGAAATGGACCAAAAAATTATTCATCCAAACTTCCATGGACCCACAAATATTTATCAAAAATTATGGGTCTCCAAAATTATTTGACAAAACTACAATAGACCATTTAATAATTTTTTTCTTTTACTATGGTGGTAATAGAAGTGGGTAGCGAATCAGATACTTATTGGGTCACTTGGATAGGTCTATTTAAAATAGAACTAATAAAAAATTAGGTTAATAATGAATAAGGTTACTAGTCCAACACATTAAAGCATATTAACGGATCGGATTGGATCAATTTATTAACGATTCATTTAGTGATATATTATTTTTTTAAATCATATTTAACGCACTAATTTATATGTTCCAATTAGTTAAGATTATTACAACACTTTATACATAACAATAATTATTATACATAATTT
This sequence comes from Carnegiea gigantea, assembly GCA_029747015.1. Lineage (NCBI taxonomy): Eukaryota > Viridiplantae > Streptophyta > Magnoliopsida > Caryophyllales > Cactaceae > Carnegiea > Carnegiea gigantea. Next base: position 137,137 of record JAKOGI010001473.1, read on the forward strand.
TTTTGTGCAAATTTATTCCATTTTAGAACTGGCCAAAAGCGGATCGTTCATCCGACCCGTTTATTTGTACAAAAGGCTCAACCCAACCCAAATAATAAGCGGGCCGACCATGGCCTGATCCAGTCCACTTTGTAAACGGATCGATCCTAATCCGACCTGTCCCAGTCCACTGCCACCCTTAGTTGGTAATTCCTCTATTACTATAAAAGCAATACACTACTTTAATAATAAAAACACTTCGTCGTGTTTGGCAAATACCTTTTTGAAGAGTTTTTTGGCCAAAAAGAATTTGTTCGATCAACATTAGCTGTTTGACTGAATAAAAAAACTATTTTCGGTGTTTGGTATAAAGACTTTTTATAAGAGATTTTTTGGTCCAAAAAGCTAATTTTATGAGCATTTTGGAAGAGCTTTTTGAAGAATTAGTTTTTATCTAACAACTTCATCAGAAATAACTAATTTTACCAAACAGTTTTTCATTAAATAGCTAATACAAACAACTTACTCAAGCAATTAACAACTAACAGCTGTTTGTCGAACAGGACCTTAACCTATATAGTCAGACATACACATTAAATCTTGTGGATATATCTTCAGTGACGAGTCGAAGATGTGTTGGCCGGATGGCCAACACTTCCACTCTCCTCCTCCCCCACCCAGGTTCGAACCTGGAGTGGGCTCTATCCTTTACTTTGGCATTCCCTTGTCCCTAATCCGTTACAGGTTCACTAGGTATTCCCTGAGATAGGGGCCCGTGGGCTAGGCCCACTTACCATTGTAAAAAAAAAAAAAAAAATTGTGTTCAAAATAAAATTCAATAATAGTCATAAAGTGATATTAAATAGCTGCAGCTGGGGGCCTGGTGTCACGGGTTGATAATTCACTCAAACTTAGACCCGTGCGGCCTAGCAAACTTTGCTTGGGATTCTTGCTTTGTTTACTAGTAAGCCTTAAGGATGCTTAACTTAGCCTTTGAGGAGCTAAGTAAGCACACTCACACTCTAAGAAAGTTTTAGAGAGAGAAAGTAGAGAGAGAAGGAGTTTGGGAGAATGCTTTGTATTGCACTTGAATGCTTGGTTACAAATGAGCCCCCTTGGGGGTATTTATACACTACCACCTCCTCAATGGACGGTGGAGATCTAATTAATCCTACGGTTGATATTGTACATCCAGAATATTCTACACAAATATCTAAGGTTCTACACAAGTGTGGAGTTGTGTGGAACCTTCTGGAACCTTGGAGGACCCTCTAGAACATAGTCTAAGGAAATCCAGGGCATTCTAGAGTATTCTAGAGCGGTCCGTGACATCCTCCCCCACCTAATCCGGCGACGTCCTCGTTGCCTTTTTGTCCTCATACGCGCGAATTTGCTCCTTGAATTGCCACAAGTGTTGGACGGGTTCCCAGCTAGCCTCGCTCTCGGGTAGTCCTTTCCACTTGACAAAGAGTTCATGAGTTGGTGGTTGGTTGGAATGTCGCACCACTCGATCGGCTAGGACCTCTTCCACCTCCCTGTCATGTTGCACCTTGATGCCCAAAGGTGCCCGGTGTGAGATACTTCGACTTGGATCCACATTGTCCCCATGATAAGGCTTGAGTAGGCTCACATGAAAGACGGGGTGGTACTTGATCTTGGGAGACAACTCCACCTTGTAAACTTGCGCCCCCACCTTCTTGAGGACGGGGAAAGGTCCCTCATACCGGCGAATGAGACCTCGATATCGGCCGCTTAACCTCGCATGATTGTACATCTTAACAAGCACGAGGTCCCCGACTTGGAACTCCCTCGATCGCCTCTTTTTATCAGCCCACTTCTTCATTTTCTTGGAGGCTTTCTCCAAGTAAGCTCGAGCCACCCCTACTTGGTCATTCCAGTCCTTGGCGAACTTGTAGGCGGGTGGACTCGGTCCCCGGTATCCTGTGGCAAGAGAACTCGGGGTCAACGGTTGTTGCCCCGTGACAATCTCAAACGGACTTTGGCCCGTGGACTCGCTCCTTTGTAGGTTATATGAGAATTGGGCCACATCAAGCAGCTTAGCCCAATCCTTTTGGTTGGCACTCACATAGTGCCTTAAGTAAAGCTCCAAGAGAGCATTGGCCCTCTCGGTCTGTCCATCACTTTGGGGATGGAAGCTAGTAGAGAAGTTAAGCTCGGACCCCATGAGCTTGAATAATTCGGTTCAAAATCGTCCCATGAACCGAGTGTCCCGATCGCTCACAATTGACCGAGGCAGGCCCCAATACTTGACCACATGTTTGAAGAATAAATGGGCGGCTTGCTCGGCGGAACATTCCTTGGGTGCGGGAATGAAAGTGGCATACTTAGAGTATCGGTCCACCACCACAAGCACCCAATTATATCCATCGCTCGTGGGTAACCCCACAATGAAGTCCATAGAGACGCTTTCCCACGGTCTTTCGGGAATGGAAAGAGGCTCCAATAGTCCCGCAGGTGCACCTTGCTCCACTTTGTCTTGTTGACACACAAGACAAGTCTTTACATAGGCCTCCACATCATCCTTCAAGTGGAGCCAATAGTAGGAATCTCCTACGAGGGCAAGAGTGCAGTGTATACCCGGATGGCCGGCCCACTTGCTATCATGACACTCCTTCATGACTTCCCGTCGGAGGTTGTCATATGAAGGAACATAGATGCGCTTGCCCTTAGTGCGGATCAAGCCATCTTCCTGCCAAAATCTCTGAGTCTTGCCCTCCTTGACAAGTCGGACGATGGTCTGGGCAAGAGAATCATGTTGGAGTCCCTCCTTAATGCGATCCCGTAGGTTGCCTTGAGGGCGACTGATGTTGGCAAGTTCACCCTTGCGACTCAAGGCATCGGCCACTAGGTTGGTACGTCCTGGCTTATACTCCATAACATAGTCAAACTCGGCCAGGAAATCTTGCCACTGGGCTTGCTTGGGAGTCAGCTTCTTCTGAGTTTGGAAGTAACTTATGGCTACATTGTCGGTCTTGATTGTGAACTTACTCCCGAGCAAGTAATGCCTCCATGTGCGGAGACAATGTATAACCGCGGTCATCTCTTTTTCTTGGACCGTGTACCGTCTCTCGGTGTCATTTAGCTTCCGGCTCTCAAAGGCAATAGGATGACCATCTTGCATCAAGACACCGCCAATGGCGAAGTCGGAAGCATCCGTGTGTAGTTCAAAAGACTTGTTGAGGTCAGGGAGAGAGAGAACGGGCTCCTCCGTGATAGCCTTCCTCAAGGCATTAAACGCATGTTGGCACTCTTGACTCCACACCCATCCTCTTCCTTTCTTCAACAAGTCGGTGAGAGGGGCGGCTATCGCGGAATAGCCCTTGATGAACCGTCGGTAGTAGTTCACCAAGTCAAGGAAAGATCTTAACTCGGTGACTTTCGTTGGTGGCTCCCATTCAAGGATGGCTTCGACTTTTGCCGGGTCCATGCGTAGCTTGCCTCTCCCAATGATGTGACCCAAGAAAGGCACCTCTTCTTATGCGAAGGAGCACTTTTCTTTCTTTACATAGAGTTGGTTGTCCCTTAAAGTTCGGAACACTTCCCGCAAGTGTCCCACATGCTCCTTCAAGGACTTGCTATAGATGACAATGTCATCAAGATACACAACGACGAAGCGATCAAGGAAAGGAGCAAGTACCTTGTTCATGAGGGTGCAAAATGTGGCCGGTGCATTTGTAAGGCCAAAGGGCATGACAAGGAACTCGTATGAACCATAACGTGTCACACATGCCGTCTTTGGCTCATCCCCTTCGGCTATACGGACTTGATAGTACCCACTCCTCAAATCGAGTTTTGTAAAGTACCTTGCATCTCCGAGTTGATCAAACAAGTCATCGATGCGAGGGATAGGATACTTGTTCTTGATGGTGACCTTGTTGAGGGCCCGATAGTCGATGCATAGACGAAGAGAACCATCATGTTTCTTTTGGAATAATACTGGCGCACCATAAGGAGATTTGGAGGGACGAATGTAACCGGCATTAAGTAACTCCTTCAGCTGTCTCCTTAGCTCTTCGAGTTCCGGAGGTGCCATTCGGTAAGGAGGAAATGCGGGTGGCTTAGCCCCCACCTCTAACTCAATAGCATGATCGACTTCCCTTCTTGGAGGAAGCCTCTTGGGTAACTCGGCGGGCATGACGTCTTTGAACTCACCAAGTGCCTCTTGGATGACCTTGGGGGCTTGAACTTCCTTGGGTTCCTCCTTCATCTTAAGAGTAGCAAGGAAAGTTGGTTCCTTTTTCTTTAGTCCCTTAGAAAACTGAAGGGCGGAGAGCATGTTGCCTTCATCGATGCCCCTCTTCACGGGAACATTACAAGGTTGTCCCGTCTCCATGATACACAAGGTGTCGGTGTAAGGTACCAAGTGTGCCTTCACCGCGTCAAGAAAATCGATGCCCAAATAGAATTTCTTGTCATCTAAGGGGGCAACGGTGATATCGACCTTACCTTTCCACTGGCCGATTTGAATGGGGGTGCCGCGAGCAACTCCATGGATAGGGAGGCTCCTAGCATTGACTCCCTTTACATATCCTCCCTCTTTGATGTAGGAGAGGCCAACCTCATCGGCAAGCTCCTTGGCCATATAGACCGTGTCAGCACCCGTATCTAACAATGCTTGGAGAGGCTTACCGTTGATAAGGGTCTCCACGTACATGCGCCCACGAGATTGTTTCTCTACTTTTGCATGGATCGCATTGAGTAGCTTGAGGGAAGCAATCTTCTTCTCCTCTTGCTCCTCTTCTTTTTGTACGATGGCGGCAAGCTTACCCTTCTTGGGACATTCAAAGACCCGGTGTGGACCGTTGCATAGGAAACATGAATACTTCCGGGGTGCGTCGTTCTTCTTGCCTTTTCCTTTGTCTGTAGAGGGTTTGTCCCTCTTGGGGGACTTGTCTCGGTCTCCCCCACCTTTGCCGCTCCCACTATTCTTCTTGCCTTGTCCTTTTGACGAGTCTCTCTTGTACTCGTTTAGCGACTCGGCGGCGGCAACTGCGGAGGCGAGGTCTTGCACACCACGCCTTTCCAACTCGATCTTGGCCCAACCACTTAGGCCGTCTAGGAAGGCGAATAAGGCGTCTTCCTCTCCCATGTTTGGGATCTCCAAGAGAAGCTCCTGGAATTCCCTCACATACTCACGAAGGTGGCCCTCCTTGTGTTGGAGGCGCCTCAACTTGGCCCGAGCTTCCTTCATCGCGTCCTTTGGATAGAATTGCTCTTTGAGCTCCCTCTTGAATCCATCCCAAGTGGTGATGGGAGTGGACCCTCGGTTGACATCGTCGCACCTTCGACGCCACCAAACAAGAGCAATGTCTTTAAGAGAGAAGGAAGCCAGGTTTACCTTTTGTGCCTCATCGGTGATGCCTACCGCTCCAAAGTAGGCCTCGAACTTCCAAAAGGAGTTATCAATCTCCCTCGCGTTCCTGGCCCCGTTGTAGGTTGGGGTTTGGAGCGCATTCACCTTTGGGGTGGTGGACACTTGACCTGATCCACCACTGCCTGCATTGGCCACCGCGGCCATGCATACTTTGAGTTGGGTTTCCAAGGCCTCAACCCTTGCCTTGTACACCTCAATCTCGGATTTGCAAGCCACCACCTCGGCTTTGCAGGCTTGGAGTTCTCCATCCCGAAGGGCTCGGACCTCCTCATCGACATTGCTTGCTAAGGATTTCACCGCCTCTTGCATCTCTGCACGGAACTCCTCCAAGTCCCCCGTGGACTCGAGCTCCTCGATGCGCTTCTCCATGTCATCCACCCTACCCGTGAGGTCCGACATGGAGTGGTTAATCTCCGCAAGCTTGTCATCTACAAGGATCGACAAGTCCTTGTTCTTATCCTTGCCCTTCTTTCCTCCTTGTTGAGGATTGCCAGCATCAGTGACACTTGAAGCCATGGATCTCCCAAACCGAGGCTCTGATACCAACTGTCACGGGTTGATAATTCACTCAAACTTAGACCCGTGCGGCCTAGCAAACTTTGCTTGGGATTCTTGCTTTGTTTACTAGTAAGCCTTAAGGATGCTTAACTTAGCCTTTGAGGAGCTAAGTAAGCACACTCACACTCTAAGAAAGCTTTAGAGAGAGAAAGTAGAGAGAGAAGGAGTTTGGGAGAATGCTTTGTATTGCACTTGAATGCTTGGTCACAAATGAGCCCCCTTGGGGGGGTATTTATACACTACCACCTCCTTAATGGACGGTGGAGATCTAATTGATCCTACGGTTGATATTGTACATCCAGAATATTCTACACAAATATCTAAGGTTCTACACAAGTGTGGAGTTGTGTGGAACCTTCTGGAACCTTGGAGGACCCTCTAGAACATATTCTAAGGAAATCCAGGGCATTCTAGAGTATTCTAGAGCGGTCCGTGACACTGGGCAGGCGGCAAATGTCGCCGGTAGGTGGGGCTGGAACAACAATGCAGTAGAGCAAAGGTAGGGTGGATGCATGGGGGGTTTATGTCTTTTGGAGTTATGGGACAGAACGTCGAAGCCTCAAAGGAGCCGCATGGTAGTCTTCTTCAACAAAAATGAAATAATCAAAGTGTTTAAGACGAGGATAAAGCCTACGACTCGAGGCTCTTGTCAAGCCTTAAAATGGACAGGGGAACCACTAAGCTATGCTTACTTTCATGTTCTCAGTTGCGTTATTTTGTATTTATATTAAACATCTAATTTCTAAAATTTTTCCTGCATTTAATTTTTTTTGAGGGGGTATCGGACGCCAGTAAACCCACGCTATGCCTACATTCGCCCCTTTGTACCTTGCTAGGTACAGGTGCTTATGTGTAAGGTATTTTGCTACCACTACATTCTAACTGGTGTTGAGGATCCTTATGATGATGTATAAGATTATATATGTCACTATTTTAATTTAAATCATGAATTTTTTGTTTTAACAAAAAAAATTGATAATTATCATTTTGATAAATACACTAATATTCGATCAAACATGAACCACAAATATAATACTATATTTTATCATTGTCATAATAATAGATTGTTTATACTAATAAGATTTTAGCCTAGTGGTTAATATTGAGATTTTGGATACATTAGGTCCTAGGTTCGATATCCACCTCCCGTATTGTATTGTAATTGTATTGTATTGCCCTTCGTAACTCCTGATGACCCCAAAAAAAAGATTCCTTTTTAAGAGTTATAATTATTATTGAAAGTATTATTGTCATGAAATTTAGAATTAATGTTGTACATAACTTTGAAAATCAAAATTTTTATCATCAGTTTCAAAATTTCGATGAGTTTAAAAATTAAAATCTTTTGTGATTTATGTTTTATAAAAATTGGAAAGACAAAAATAATAATATGGAAGTGCAAAATGAGGAATCAAAATAATATTTCAAGACTTTTATAATATTTAGGATGAAAAATATAGAAAAAAACCAAATTATATAAAAGTGACATGCGACAACTAGAGAAGGGCTTGTATTTTGGTACAACTTGGATCACCCATAAAAGTGCATTTGAAGATATCTATATTTGTGTCACCATTACTAAATGTGTTAGATTAATCTCAATAATAGGGATACAGTGTCAGAAGATGCGGTTGCTACACAACGTAAAGTTGATCAGTGCACCCTTGAGATATGATTAAGGATGCACCAGAGGGGATCAATCTGCTTACCTTGAGGTAGCGTTTGGTTGGATGTAATGCAATTAGGAGGTAATGCAATCAATAATGTAATGTAATGGAAATGAGATGTAATGCAATAGTGATTGCATTACCACGTTTGGTTGGTTATAATCTAATTGCATAAGGTAATGTAAATACTATTCCATTACCATGTTTGGTTAGCTATTTAATATGTAATGGAATCAACTTTGCATTCAACTTTATTTAGAAATATTTGTTCTAAATAAAAGGACTAATTCAAACTTAAGTACTAAACTTAGTAATTGTTTAACCAATTTTGAAACACTTTTAACCCAACATTAAACATAAACATAGATGAGGAATTTCAATAACCACAAATATCTAAACTACATAGCATAGGTTTCATAATGTTCCGTCAAATGAAAAGTCCAACACCAAAAGAGGTGTAAATATCCCCTTGAAGAAGAGCTTGCACCCACTCTTTCCTTTTGGCATCAGGGATACTGAAAAATACATCGGCTCAGATGCAATTTTTCTTACCGCTCGATGCCTCTCCATGTTTGTCAAACCCAAGTTAGCCAATTCTTCATTCAATTTGGAGCGCTTCTCACTTAACTCGACATCAAAGTCGATAACTCGACTGATGTTGCTACTAGCAGCCCTTATCTCTCTCCCGAGAATAGATGCAACTTCTGATAAGCCTTTAACTAAGTTATCAGATGCTCTTACCCGTTTTCCTAAGTTCCCAGATTTCGCAGAACTTGCCTCAACCCCAGAAGGCTCTTGAGTATATGAAGATTCAGGTTCATCTTTCTTACTTGACTCCTCATTTTCTCCCTCTTCATTCACCTCATCTTCCATTTCTTCAGGGCCTTGAGCATCTTTCCCCGAAGCCCGATCCTTTCCAAATATAATGCACAAATCCTCATAATAAGGGCACGGTTTGCCTCTCCAATCATTAGCTCTAGAGTGATTCTGTATCATGAAGTATTAATAATATTAGAGTACAACTATTAAAAAGAGCTTCCAAAGCAATCAAAAACAGGCTGAGATGTAAACTGGGTGCTTCCCATCATCACCAGGGGCAAGTTCTAATGAACTGGGAGCTTCCAAAGCATTCATAATCCTAGAAAATCCCACCAAATAAACACTAAAAAAATAAACACTAAAACTAGGAGCTGCCAGTTGCAAACACAAGGCCAGAACCAAAAAATACAGAACCAGAAAATGAAGAACCAGACCCAGTGCCAAAGACTCAAGGTCAGAACTAGAAAAGCTGAAATTCCACATACAGAGAGAGAGAGAGAGAGAGAGAGAGAGAGAGAGAGAGAGAGAGAGAGAGAGAGAGACCAGAACCACTTGTGCCAGAAAATGAAGAACCAGAACCAGTCCCAGAAAATGAAGAAAATGAGGTTGAACGATCTTACCTTCACGTAAGCTTTCCAAACTTCTTTCTCGGCCACCACTGACTTTGTTTCTGGGCTCCATCCAAATACACTGGTGTAGCTTCCAACTACCATATCATGTATAACATTATATATGCCTTTAAAGTGTCAAAGTTGAGAATGCACATGTGGCTGAGCTTTTAGATTTAATTCGGGCAAGTTGGCCTTAAGTTTCTCTGCAACAGTGTTTAGAAACCCTGGTTTAAACCCATTATCAGCTTTGAATGATGTTCCACCGTTGACAAGATCTTTAAGAACTTCAATGAGTGCATCATCTTCTTCTTCTTTCCATTTTCTTTTGTTTTTCTCGGGACCATGATCTTTTGGTGAAGCCATTAACCTTAGAACCTGCAGTAAGATTATTTGTATCTTACACAGCTTGAATAACAAGAGACCACACTGATATTAGGAATGCTTTCCAGACATGCTGAAGAATACACTTCCAAAGAGACCAGAATACAAGACCAGAACACACTTCCAAAGAGACCAGAATACAAGACCAGAACACAGCTTGAATAACAAGAAACCTGCAGTAAGTTGTACAACCTGTCTAAGCAGAAACCTACAGTAAGTTGTACAATCAAATTTCAAGCAGCAGCAACACTTTCTTTTTTGCTTTTGTAGAGAGATCAACACAAAACTAATGGCCTAACGGCAATAAATATGCCAAGCACTTGACTGCAATTCAATATCCTTTAGAGACTCACCATATATATATATGTCACAATGATAGCTTCAAGCATTCATATATATAAGATAAGTCAAATGTTGGAACAGCTACATAGAGTAATCTTCAAGCACTTGACTACAGTTCATATATATGATGTAAGTGATCCCAGAAATCTCTAACAATGACCCAGATGGGGGAAAAATCAAAGCCATTGAAATGGGAAGTCTGGACCCTATTTGCATGCCAACTTTTACACCATTTTAGCAGTTGAGCTTTTGAAAAATTGTCCTAGCTTTCACTTTCACAACTACCGGAGATTTTAATCTCAACAAAGAAAACCCAATTCTCCTTCCGCCACCGTGACCCATCTCTCAAAAAGGAGAACCCACCTTTACATGATTTCAATTCAACCCACAAAAAACCAATCCCCTGGCCTTACAAACAGAACATTAAAATCCACTCTCCAATTTATACTGTTAAAATTTCCCAAAGAGCACAAACAGAACCTTACAAAGAGCACAAACAGAACCTTACAAAGAGCACAAACAGAACCTTACAACAATCTACAGGCACTCCTTCTTCAGAGAAATACAGTCCAACGCAGAGGACATTCATAGCATTCCCAAAGCAGTCGAATATAGTCATCCAACAATCTAAAAATTAGATGGGTAGTATTCCAATAATATAAAAATCAGAAACAAAAGCTCGCACCCAATTAACATAATAACTTGAAATTGAGGAGCATAGGATGAGTGGCATTGAGAAACAAAATCAGAAACAATCTATAAATCAGAAACAAAATCAGAAACCCAGAAACATGTGAGTAGCATTGAGAAGCTTACAATGATTTTGGACAGAGAAAGAAGAGGAGGATCCACAGCGAGTAGCAAGATCAGCTCTATAACAACTTGAAATTGAGAAAAATTAGCCCTAATTTCCGACGAACCAAAGAGATTAACTTCAATTAATCACATACGATGAATAATATACCAAATTGCATAATAAATGTTCAAAACGAAGAAGCAAATTACCAGAACGGAGATGGCGGACGAACAGCTTTGCAGAAGGCTATAGTCTGATGATAATAGGGCATCACGAAGAAGAAGACGACGCAGAAGAAGACGACGATGATGATGATGATGGTGGTGATGAGGAATAGCAAATGAAGAAGGAGAGAGAAAGCTTCAGAGTTCAGATTGCCATGGCAGACGCTGCTGTGAGGTGAGAGAGAAAAAGAAGTTGAGGCTTTTTCAACTTCTTTTTCGGGGGTATCGGGATTTCATTATTTGGGTTGGGTTTTGATTACCTTAAGTAATGTATACAGAATTGTTTAGGGGGTAGCTGTGGTATTCCCATTACATCCTTCTATGTTATTTCTATTACAAGATAATTTCAATTACATAATCTTTTTAATAACCAAGTATGGTAATGTAATTAGGCTTGTAATTTTGATTGCATTACATCTTTATTTACCTCTAACCAAACGAGCCATGAGGGTAATTCTTAGTGCAATCCTCAATGATTTTTCAACTTCACACACTCTAAATGAAAGCTCCCAAAATCAGGTGCTTCTGAGAAAGTTTTCTATAGAATACTACTGCCAAAACAATTTAGCTCATCCCTTGAAATCCCTGCTAATGTACACAGCAACACCAGTTCAACTCATATTGCTTAAAGATGGCACATCCAATTCAACATGAACTTCTGCAGGATGTTTCTTAGAGGTACCTAACTTACCACTGCACAAGCATTCAATTAGGAGACTGAATGTATGATTAAATGCAGCATAACCTTCATCACACATCGCTTTGCAAATCTCATGCTTACATCGAAATGATCGGATCATAACATTGCATATGAAGTAGTCCACTCGAAAGCCATTTTCCTTCACTCTCATCACTTAAGCATCATAATGTTCTTTGGCCGTCAATACAAGATCCTCCCATCAATGAGTTGTATGTGACATCATCTAGATCAAAACTCCTATCAATCATAGTGCTTTACATGACAATCAAAAGGCATACAAGTAAACATAGTCTCCAAAGATATTAAACTATTTTTGAGAATGAAGGCAACTATGCCCACAATTGATGGGGACCATCCAACCAAACCTTTCATTACCCTTCTCAATGATCCAGCCCCTATTAGGGAATCCAAGAAGGTCAAGGAAGTTCATGACATGGTCAGAAACCACTTTAACAAAGAAGATGATGGACTATCTAGTTCATATAGAAATTGGCCCGGTTTTGTTTCTCTGTTGGAGCAAATTATAGAAGGGGAAATTTTCTGCACACACCACTCATTTAAAGATTAAGATCTTAACTTTCCAACAAGACCTTTTGCAAAGCATTTGGAGTTCATTTGGTCAGCCAACCAAGCCAAAAACAGAAGACAGTGCACTGTAGAGTGCAATCCAGTACAGTCCGAAAGAAGGGTCCGTTTGGTTGACCTACTTTGCTCCAACTTTTGTCAAACTTTACGACATGAAAAAGCATCTAAATATTTATCAAATCATGGCCCTAAAGTTGAGCTAAGGGACCAGCTTGTGTTGCTTTTATCCAGCTAAAGTAGGGAAGAAATTCCTTTACCCGGTTTTTAGGTATAACTGGCTGCCACCTTAGGTTTTTGGTGTCCCACTTGCACTACTTGCAGGTTCAAGGCCCTAAGCTACTGTACTTAGAGTATTTAGATGCTTGGCACCTCAATTTGGAGATTATTAAGCTAATGAGGTGTCAAGGTTAGGCTAAATCTCTTGTTTTATCAACTTGTACTTGTAAGCTAGCTTAGGCTTAGTCATTTAGTCACAAATTAGCTTGTAAAGCAGCCCCTTGGCCGAGTGTGAGGGAAGGAGGGTCTATAAATACCTCCTCTCTTCCATTTGCAAGGGTCTTTTGCCAATTAGAATACAAAACTTGAGTTTTGTCTCTCTCAAATTCCCAGTTCTATATCTTAAGTGTGGCAACTTAAGTGGTGTCTAGGTCTCTTTATCTCAATTAGGTGATGATTTTGTATCCTAATTGATCTAAAGAGATTGCCTAAGTATTCAACAAGAGTGGCTCCTTTGGATTATCTCTTGAAGACACTTGCTCTATCATCTTGTTCTTCTTCTCATTCTCACTTTCCTATCTCCCTCACATCCACTTCCTTGGCAAGTGCAAGGTGAGATACATCAACAATGTAGAGCATTGCGAATTTGCAATAGTTGTTTGCACTGCTAAGAAATTCACTCAATAAGGCGCCTAGCCTCTCATAATGCTCCTACATAAATCAGGGGTAGGATACGAACTTGCTGAGAGCAACCTGTAACGAAATCAGATGATGATATGTATATGATTAAATTTCAACCTTTTAAAGTCCTAGGCGAGCAAGCTGATGGATGTAAGAGCTTTTTATTGTGAAGAAGAGACTCAATCTTTTCTAGAGAGTCTAACCATCAGGTTACTAATAAATGTTTCTGAAACTAATATGTAGTTTTAGCATCAAATTCCTCATATTCTCAGTTAGCAAAACTTAATTTATCATCTAAAAACTTTACTAGAACTTGCCATTTCCTCTGTCTCTCACTGTCAAACCCAGGTGGCCTAAGATTTCAACACGGTGCATAAGGCAACACGTAACACCTTAATTGATTTTTGATGGCCACCAAACTCCGAAAGTGAAACACATAACCAGAACCACTTAGACAGTTCCAGTTCTTGTCAAGGATTAATTTGTCATATTATACACCCAAATTTGCTTCCAGTGACATGCAGAACCAAAACTCAACCCACAGGCAGCTATTTTTTGTTTGTACAGTGGAGGTCTGAGAAGCACGGACGCCAACAGGTGACACGAATACGACACGATATCGGCACGCAGACATGTGATTTTTTAAAAATATAGCATACCACCTGTATATTGGACATGTGCTAATTGGAAAGTATTTATTCTATTACTTATGTTTTTACCCTTGGAAAGAGTCGTGTTTGATGATAACAATAACAAATTGTTCATAGCGCGATCTACAACTATCAATAAGACTCCGTTTGATCCTTAGAAAATTTGATGGAAAGAAAAGTTGAAGGAAAAAAAATGTGAAGGAAAAAAAGTAGAAAGAAAATGAGTTTTTTTTCTCTTGTTTGGATCAAGGAAAAAATATAAGAATTTGGATGAAAAATTTGAATATTGATGAACTACTTAAATCATTTTGATGCCATCTAAACAGTACAAAGTTGGAGAAGGTTGGGAATTTTCCTCAAACTTTCCTCACAATTTTATGAGGAAAATTTTGTCACTTGTTTCTAACAATTTTTCCACCAAACTTTCCTCCATATGGTTTTTCTTTGTGATTTTCTCTAAACCAAACACAAGAAAAAAAGTAACTTTCCTAATTTTTTTTCTTTCCATTAAATTTTCTAAGGACCAAACAGAGCCTAACAAAACTCAATTTTTTCATGCTATCTATGTGTGTTGCATGCACTTCAAAGCGTCCAAAGAGTGTCCGAGAATATCGGTGTCAAACACCTATGAGACATGGATAGATGAAGTTGTGGAGAGAGTCTGTGCTTCTTAGGTCGAGGTGCATCAGATATAAATAATGAACAAACTAGCTTATTGAATAGAAGTTCATATTTTGAACCCCCTGTCCCCTCACCCAAGAAAAGATAAACACTAGATCACACTAACAACAGATCAAGGGCTAATTCATATCATAAAATAGCATTGTGGTCTAGAATGTAACACAGTAGGGAGCTCAAAGCCAATAGATCATAATCTGAAACGCCTATCACTACTAAAAAATCTGTTTTCTCCTACGGAAAATGCCGACTGCCGGCGGACATGGCGACGGAAGGACGGAAAAAGCAGAAAGGGCAGATGGATTGTCCGACGGACAAATATTCCGTCGGAAACTCTGACGGAATCCGACGGAATTTCCGTCGGACCTCTGGTCAAAGTTGACCAGTTTTCTGCAGAAAAGGGGCAGAAATTTTTTCAAAAAAAGATTCTTTGTCCGACGGAATATTCCGTCGGACAAAGAATATTTAACCCCCCAACCCGAGTTCATCTTCCTTTTGGATGGTGAAATAGAGAGAGAGGCAGCGCACGAGTTAGAGAGAGAGAGGGAGCGCTGTGGGTCGCCGTTGTGAGCTTGCCGCCGGTTTCGCCGCCGCCCTAGCTCACTGCCGCCGCCGCCGCCCACTTTGTCGCTGGCAACCCAATTCCACCACCAAATTTCTCTTGTAATTTCAAGTAAGTGGTTTGTTTAGTTTGTAATAAATTTTTCGATGAATTTGACAAATTTAAGATAGAATTTAACAATTATGTGATAATTTGTGTTGGTTGTTAAAATTTTATTGTGTTATTTGTAGATTTTGGGTTTTAAATTTGGTTGTGTTGATGTGAATATAAAGGTTTACTATGTAAGTGTCGTTTGTTTAGTTTGTAGTAGATATTTTGATGAAATTGAGTGGAGTTACAATTTAACAATTATATGGTAATTTGTGTTGGTTGTAGAAACTTTATTGAGTAATTGGTAGATTTTGGATTTCAAATGTGGTTTTCGGCTGGATCCGGGTGCCCATTTTTAAAAAAATTTTTAAAAATTCCAACAGATTTTCCGACGGATTGCCGACGGAACTCCAACGGAATCCGACGGAATTCGGACGGAATTTCCGTCGAAATTTTCAATTTTTCTGATTTTTTAAAAAGTTGAGACAGATGGAGCCAACGGACCTTTCGGCCATCGGATGCAAGCTTTTCCGTCGGTATTCCTGTCGGAACTGATTCCGACGGCCTCTATTTTCCGTCGGAACAGTGCCGATGGAATGTTATATTCCGTCAGAACATGGTCCTGATCCGCTGTATTCCGATGGCTTATTTCGGTCGGCGATTCCATCGAAAAATCATTTTTCCAACGGAAAAAGTTACTTTTTCGGTCGGAATGTCCGTCGGAAAAATCAGATTTTTTAGTAGGTAAAATCCAAATGTAAAGAAAAGCTCACCAACAAGCTTCTTCCGTCCTATGCACGTGACATCTTCTACCATCAAAGGCAAGAATCATCACACTATGCTCAATTACCTAGATGCCAAGCCATGTCTTCTGATAACTTGGACTACTTCTATTACCCTGGACTGCTGCTGCGAGACAACAAATTTCACGTCAGCATAAGCTCCTCAAGCATCCGTTTCTTAGAGGGGTCTAACTTTTTATTATACAAAAGATCAACAATTAAACCAAAAGTTTCACTAAAAGTAGAACCACCTTTATCACACATCGTTTTGATATATTACAGAGTGTTAGAAATCTCATGCTTGTGAAGAAAAGTCTAGAACATAAATCATTTGAACTGCAACCATTGCCCACCATTCTCGGCATTAAAGCATAAGTTTCATTTGCCAAGTGATAGCAACTTGCCCACTAGTTTGCATCTCATTGAAAAGATTCTGAGCAAATACGAATCTTCAGGCCTTGCACAACCCATTTATAATTATGTTGTATGTGCATGTATTCGAAGATAATCCCTTTTGAGACATCTCCCTAAACATATTCATAGCACCATCCATGTTTCTTTGCTTACAGAACCCATTTTATAAGGTGTTGTGGGTAATAGTACAAGGTCTACACCCCTTAGTGACCATAATATCCAACCTTTCTACGCTTTGTCCATCAGACCTTGCATGCAAAACCCATCAATTAGTGCATTGAATGAAATTGTATCTGGATCATAATCATTTATCACGTCAATGACAATCTGCGCTTCTCTTACCATTCCTTCTTTACAAAAACTATCAACCAATATGGTGAAAGTAAACTCATCAGTTAATATGTTCTTGTCAACATTTATCGCAACACCCTCCTGACAGCATTGGAGCAACACAGGCCCCATGATAAAGGGTTGCAAAGGCCCCATGATAAGGAGTTGAAAGTGACAACATTTGGGGCAACACATTCGCCAATCATGGTACTGAACAGCTTCAAAACCTAAGACAATAGGCCATTCTTGCATAGACTATTGATCATGGCATTATAAACAACAATATGGGTAAGTTCAATCTTATCAAGCACCGAGAGGCCTTGCACATTGCGACCTAGCTTACATAGACCTTTAATCAACCTACCAAAAGTAATTATCTAATTGTATGCCTTGATCAACCATTTTAAGGAGACCACCAATCAAAATGTTGAAGGTGATAATGTTAGGCTGGTAAACAAGCTTGATGATCTTGCCAAGGAGAGAGAAACCCAGGTCGATACGATGGCAATAACAGTTGCTATTAATGCACAGAGTATAAATATTGAACGGGATTTGAACTGAAGTTGTCTAGATCGAGAAGGTTGTGGAGTTCATATCATATATCATGTACCATTTATGAATTATATTTTATAAATAGACCCTTTGGATCTTTAGATGGTTCAAACAAAGGTTCATATCATGTATCATAAGCTAAAAAATTAAGAATAAAAGAACATTTTTCTGATGCTGTAAGTGACAAAGCATCTTACTTGGCCACATCGCATAATTCATGCAGCAATTCTGAAGCAATTATGATCTAACACAAGACTGTTTAGGGTTGTAATATTTTGGTTTAGGATTAAGATTTTCAGAATAGAGAAAAGAAAAAACATAGTGATAAAAAGAAAAGCATAGGCTAATTCTACTGTTTACAACACTGTCTCCTTGTGGCCTGTGGGCTAGCTGAAGATAACCTTTTCTTTCAATTAAAACCAATTATATATGCAGATTGAAGAAGTAACTTATCTTGTCGAGGTCAAGAATGACTAGAGCAGCAAGTTTCATCTGCCTGTAAGCGGAGGCTGATCGAGACTCCCTTTCTCTACTTGACCCTTTTTATATGTCACTATTAACCATACAGAAGCATCAAGCTTGCTGCGCACCACGTGTCCTCAATCCTCATAATTAGAGCTTTTGCTTCATCCATCTTCCAACCTTTGCAAAGTCCTGCAATCATAGTGTTGTAGGTTTGAACATGAATTGGCATCTTTTTCTTTATAAGAACGGAGAATAATTTCTGAGCAACATCAAGCTGGCCAGCTTTGCAAAATCCACCTGTGAGCATGTTGTAGATTATAATATCAGGGATTATTCCTTTGTCTTCATTCTCTAAAAAAGTTCAATGGCCTTTTCAAGCGTAAGAAGCTGCCTTTTGCACAATGCATCTAGTAGTGTCTTATAAGTAGCAATGTCACTACTTTCTCTACTGTTGGGGAGATTCAAGGAAGGAGTCCACTTCAACCAAGGTCTATGGCAACAAGCCCAAGTGAGGTTCTATCCTAAAATCAATTGGCAATAGGAGGAGTAGCCCACTTGACTTATATACCATGACCCTGCTTTTCAAACTCCCGATGTGGGACTTCATTACTCATGTGTGATATTCCCAACAATCTCCCCCTTACACATGAGTCTCTTCCACATCACATTAACTCACAAGCTCCCCCTTGAGCGGAAGCCTTTACTAAGGTGCCAAGCCACCATCAAGAGTTTATCCACACCATCGAGCCACGCTGCAGCACACGTATTACCGCTCGATCAACACCTATGTGTCACTTCACCAAGCTCGTCCATAGGGTCCATCATGCCACACCTTTTTCGCCTAGCCGAACGCACCATCGGCTCTGATATCACTTGTTGAGGAGATTCAAGGAAGGAGCCCACTTCAACCAAGGTCCATGGCAACAAGCCCAAGTGAGGTTCCATCCTAAAACCAATTGGCAATAGAAGGAGTAGCCCACTTGACTTATATACCATGACCCTTCTTTTCAAACTCCCGATGTAGGACTTCATTACTCATGTGTGATATTCCCAACAATTTAGATATCAGAGCTTTGATTTAGGATGTCTTCAATTATGAAGGTTGATATTCAGAAATTTGACGGGAAGATTAGTTTTAATCTCTGGAAAGTGCAGATGAGAGCAGTTCTCTTCCAATATGGGTTATGGAAGGTTCTGCAAGGACCTCACATGAAACCCGAGAAGATGACTGATGAACAATGGGTAGCAGACCAAAAGAAGAGGCGTGGATCGTTGACGGACGACGAATGGGAGGAACCGGAGTTGAAGGCACTTTCTGCCATACAGTTGTACTTGGCACCACATGTCTTGCGAGAGGTGCTTGACAAAACAACTGTGGTGGATCTTTGGGTTCGGCAGGGGGAACTCTACATGATGAAGAGTCTCGCCAATAAAATCCGTTTGAAGGAAAGGTTGTACACCTTTCGTATGGCTGAAGGTGCCCCTATTCAAAAACATTTGAATGAGTTTAACTCTATTCTTGTTGATTTGGAGAGTCTGGATGTGAAAATTGAGGGTGAGGATAAGGCTATTTTGCTTGTTGCGTCGTTACCTCCTTCTTATAAATACTTTAAGGAGATTATGCTATATAGTAATTCTACTACTATATCGTTTGAGGATGTTAAATCAAACCTGTTGTCTAAGGAGAAGTTTGATCTTGACATTCATGCTGATTCTGCTGAGGAATTAGTAGTAAGGGGTAAAACAACTGAAAAGGGAAACGGTAATAGGAGTAAGAATCGTTCTAAGTCTAAAAATCCTTCTGGTAAGACCTGCAATTACTATGGTAAATTGGGTCATATTATTGCTAACTGTTGGCAACTGCAAAAGAAAAGGGAGAAAGAAGAAGATAATTCTTGTGAGCCTGCTAAAACTTCGTTTGCTGAATCTTATTCTGATGGTGACATTTTGTTTACTACTTCTACTGAAAGGGGGAGCGATTCTAATTGGATTCTTGATTCTGGGTGTACCTATCATATGTGTCCTCATAAGGATTGGTTTTCAACATATGATCTAGTTGACTCGACTGTTGTTCACATGGGCAATAATGCCCAATGTAAAGTAATTGGAATTGGTACTGTTAAAATCAAGACCCATAATGGTGTTGTCAGGATTTTATCAAATGTTCGTCATGTTCCTGACTTGAAGCATAACTTCATCTCTTTAGGCACCCTTGAATCCAAGGGGTGCAAATATTCAGCTGAAGGTGGAGTTCTGAAGGTCTCGAAGGGCAGTCGGATTCTACTGAAGGGTTTGAGGCATGGAAGCCTCTATGTCTTGCAGGCATCTACTACGACAGGTTATATGAAGAAAGGCTCATATAAATCACCTCTCAGAGCTAAGTTTAAGCATTGCTTGGATTTAGTTGGCATTTCCAGTATTTAAGCCCCCTTCAGGGAATTGTCCCTTCGGGGGCATCACCCTTCGGGGTGCGATGACGATGGTGAAGAATGGATGATTGGAGATTTTGGTCCAAGGTGGAGATTGTCGGGTTTCATGGCCCAAAATCAAAGAGACGACTAGGGTTTTCTTGGCGACTAGGGTTTGCGTCTTGACGTACAGTCTTTTTGGCGGTTAGGGTTCTCCTCTAGGAGTTAAACCCTAGACTTCTAGACTCTATATAAAGAGACCTTGCCTAGGATCGAAAATCATCCTGAGTTCCATAACCAAAACACAAAAACACATTGAGAGGTAGAGAAAGTTTTGAGAGAGATTACAAGAGAGATTGTAATCCCGCTATTGGATCGTGTTGTGGTTGCGATCGCTTTGTACTTTTCCTGGTTATATAGTGGATTGATTGTGCTCATCGTCGTCCATGGTTTTTTCCCGCATTGGGTTTCCATGTAAATCTTGTGTGTCATTGCTTTGTTCTTGTTATTGTTCTTTAAGTTTTTGAATATCTGTTTTATCCTATTGCTTCCGCTATTAGTTTGCTCTAATTCCTGACATCTACTGGTATGTATCTTATCAAAAAGATTTTTGACCATCTTCTAGCCTACTAGCCTGGCACAACCCATCTATAATTTTGTCGTGTGAGAATATATTAGGAGGCGATCCCTTTTAGGACACCTCTGTAAGTAGATTCATGGCATCATCCATCTGTCTTTGCTTAGAAAACCCATTTATCAAGGAGGTATAGGTAATAATATTTGGTGCACATCCGTTAGCGACCATAACATCCAACATTTCTAGTGCTTTGTCCTTCAAATCTTACATGCGAAAACCCATCACTTAGTGCATTGAACATGACTATATTTGGATGATAATCCTTATCAATCATCAGCGCAATGAAAATCTACGCATCTCTTACCATTCCTTCTTTACAAAAACTATCAACCAATATAGTGAAAGTAAACACATCAGGAAATATGTTGTTAAACATTTCTAGTAACAATCTCTTGACATCTTCCCATTGCCCTGAGTTGCTGATGTGGATTTTATGTTCTAGTTTTAAAACCCTTTTTACTTGCAAGTGCACATGGCTAATTATAGACTAACGAGTATTAGGGTGTCGATCCCACGAGGAACAATAGTGATTTTAGACTTGACCTTTCTGATTATAAAGAATAATTTAATTTTCAGAGTTGGATTATCAAAATGAATTAACGAACAAAATGAAGAGCAAATGAGTAACAAAGTAGAGAGAAATCAAATAGGAGAAAGTTCTAGGACTTTGGATTTCACCTTTGATGCCAATATTGCTTTACTAATTCAAATGGGGATTCAATTTATCTCTTGTTCAACCCAAGTTACAAGCATTAGGCCATAAATTAAAGAGATGATTATAATTATAAAGTGAGATGGTTTATCTAGTGGTTTAGCATGAACTATTCTTTTTAGACATAACTCATTTAATTTCTAGCATAAATTATTCAATTTAAACAATTATAATTTTAAGCCCAAATTGCATAATCATCATATTAGCCTACAAGGTCTAATATTCATTTGAGATAGCAAATTAAATTAGTGTCATCAACATAATTAAACATTAGTATTAAGAGGCATAAGTAGATGAAGATTAAATATAAACTCAAGATTATGCAAAAGAGACAAAGATAACCCCATAAGAAATTAGCAAAAGAATATTATTACCAAGGATCCATCCTAATCCTAGAATGAGTAGTTTAGCCAGCCATAGTTAGGGAAAACACCATTGAAATTGGTATATTTCACTTCCTATGTCCAAACCTTATACTCAATTATACAAAATTATGAAACTTAGTGTAAACTCTCAAATTCGACTCACAAATGAGATGAGAAGAGAAGAGAAAAATAGCTAACAAAGCTTATTTTCTTCTTAACCCCTCAACCCAAATGATCTTATCTTACAAAGACTTTCTCTTAAAAAAAATGAAAGATGAAAGGACAAGAAGATGCTTGAGTGAGTGGATGGAAGAATGAGTGTGAGTGTATGAGTGTGTGGATCCCCCTTTCCCTCAATCCATGACCCCTTTTTATAGTAGAAAATCCAACCCCTTTGGATACCCCAAAATTAATGAAAATCAATTTCAATTAATTTGGGATGTTACATGCATGGTCATGGCTAGCCATAAGTATAGAATTAATCTTGATTAATGACATTTAACTAGGTTAAGAATTAGTCATGTGGGAAAAATTGGAGATGAAGCATTTGAGAGGGGCTAATTCTGCTAGGATGGCCGCTGGACTTGGCGAATTGGGTTGCGCAATCGAAAGCTGGGCCACGGTTGCTGACTGCTGGGCCTTTTGTTTTTTTTTTCCTTTTCTTTGGGCTTGAACTTTAGACTTTGCACTTGTAGGCGATCTGAGTAAATTGAACAACCTTTATCCAAATTCTTCTATTTTAGTTTCCCTGCACGTTTCATAAAATCTGCATTATTTACTTAAAAATATATTTCAAAGACATAAAACTAGGTAAAATAAAGGGGAAAATTATATATAAAATATGAATTATCAACTCTCTCGCACCAGAACTTTGCTAGTCCTCAAGCAAAGAACAACAACAATGCATACGTTCATTCAACCATCAAGAATAATAAGAATAAGATTAGGGAACAAAATCAAGTGATCCAACTATGAATACCCACTTCAAATCACATGTATCAATTCACTACCAACCCACAACTCATTATCAGATATTTCCAATTCCAACCAAGTCAATAGGTCAAGATTCAAGCAAATTAAGTACACAACGAAACCAAGTAGCAAACCATAAGCACGAAGTTTCACCCCACATAACAAAAATTACAAGAGCATCTTTTAAAATCGAGTCCCCAATGCCAAATCAATTGATTTTTTTTTCCCTTTTTTTCCCTCTTTTTGAGACTTTGAATTTTTTTTTTTGGGTTTTCAGAAGTTACTTAATCTCATGTGCTTTCTTGAGTGGATAAAGATATGAATGAAGATAATACTCAGAGAAACACTTAGTACATATTCAGGAAATTAAAGATATTAATAGAAATAGGACCTGAACATTGGTACCGAAATCAAAACTCAATTAATTTAATTTATTTGATTTTCTTCTTTTTTTTGATTTTTTTGATTGAAAAGTCAATGGGAAACTCAATGCTTATCGAATACTCATCACGATATTGTAAATGGGGTTACATCTCATACTCAAAATAGGCTATATAGTGACATTAGCACAGCAAAAATTATGGCCCTTGACTAATCAAAGTTAGAAATAATCTCTAGTAAGCATGGGTCACATGAATCAAATTCACATAATAGGAGGAAAACATACATAAGTTGAACACTCAAGCCCTTTCCAAAATCAAATTCACCCTCAAATTGTCAAGTTTTAATTTTCCTCAAAGTTTTCATTTTGTCTTCCCCCCACACCTAGATCTCACATTGTCCTCAATGTTAAGATAAAGGAAAATGGAGAAAAGAGCAACACAACCTGATAGTATGAGAAAGTTATTTCCATGTAAGCTCAACAATCAGACTCCCAAAGTACCTTCACAACCATCACCAACCTCAAAAGCCAAAAACCAAGTGAAGAATCACACCCAAGAACATAAGTACACCTTGATCAAAAAGAAAAATAGAAAAAATACAACAACAACAACAACAACTCCCAGTGTGGGTCCCGCTTTCGCGGGGTCTGAGGAGATCCAGCTATAGGCAACCTTACCCCTACCGGTATTCCTACCCATAGAGAGGTTGATTCCTTAAGACCCACAAAACAGTTATTTTTTTGAAAAAGGTTTATAGAGAAAACGATTGCAAACCAAAAAACCAAGGAGGAGAAAATGTGTCGGAGAGCAAAATAAACAAGGAGTAGAGACAGACCTCAATCAACCAGGGGCGCTAGATGCCGTCACATCCCAAAAGAGCACGACTTGCAGACAAGCACACCAAAACCCTACCCGCCCCACCCCACCGACGCTACTATCACCTACGCGGCCGGTCCCCTACAATAAGAAACCTTAATCCTATCCCGCCACAACCTCCTATCCTGAGCCATGTCCTCCGTCAGACCGGCAACTCTGAGGTCCTCTCTAACCACTTCCTCTAGGCTCTTCTTCAGTCTACTCCTCCCTCTCTTTCCACCAGGGGGGACGATCATCTCGCACCTCCGCACTGGGGCGGCCACACTTCTCCTCTTTACGTGACCGAACCATCTGAGCCTCGATTCCCTCATCCTCTCCTCTATGGGGGCCACTCTAGCTAAGCTCCTGATTACTCCATTCCTAATTCTGTCCAATCTCGTAAAACCACACATCCACTTGATCATTCTCATCTCAGCTACCATCAACCTTTGGGCCTGCGTCTTCTTTAAAGGCCAACACTCCGATCCATAGAAAACAGCCGGTCTAACTACCATCCGATAGATTTTGCCTTTCAATCCTAGGGGCACTCTCTTGTCACATAGTACCCCTGACGCTGACTTCCACTTTTGCCAACCCACTCTTATCCGCTGGCTAATATCCTCGTCAATGTTCCCATTTTGCCGGATGATCGAGCCCATATACTTAAATTTAGCAACCTTTGGTATCACACTCCCATCCAGTGTGATTTCTCCCCCCTCTTCTATCCTACCATTGAAACAACAATGGAGGTATTCTGTTTTTGATCTACTTAACCGAAAACCCCTAACTTCCAGCGTATGCCTCCAACGCTCCAACTTGTCATTCACCCCCTGCCTGGTCACATCGATAAGAACGATGTCATCTGCAAATAACATGCACCAAGGCACCTCGTCCTGGATTCCTCTCGTGAGTTCATTCAAAACTATAGTGAAAAGAAACGGGCTTAGGACGGAGCCCTGATGTAGGCCCATACTAACAGCGAAGTCGTTAGAGACCCCTCCCGGTGTCCTAACATGCGTCCGCCCTCTCTCGTACATATCCTTGATTACACGGATGTACGGGGGCGACACCCCTTTTCTCTTCCAAACACCTCCACAATACCTCCCTCGAGACTCGATCATACGCTTTCTCTAGGTCAATGAACACCATATGGAGATCCACCTTTCTATCCCTGAATAAGCCCATGAGCCCTCTGAGGAGGTGGATCGCCTTAGTGGTCGACCTGCCTGGTATGAAACCAAATTGGTTCTCTGAAATCTCTACAACCTCTCGTAACCTTCTCTCAATCACCCTCTCCCATAGCTTCATAGTGTGACTGAGCAGCTTGATACCCCTAAAGTTATTACAAACTTGAATATCCCCTTTGTTTTTGTACAGTGGGATGACTGTGCTGGCCCTCCACTCTCTGGGCATCTTGGCGGTCCTATAAATAACATTAAACAGCTCCGTGAGCCACTCTAGCCCTACCTCCCCCATAAACTTTCAAACTTCCACTGGTATCTGGTCTGGACCCACTGCCTTCCCATTCGCCACCTTCTTCAAGGCCTCCCTAATCTCCTCCTTTGCTATATGGTCTCCCATTCACTGATCGCTACACTCTCTGCCCCTACTACGGTTATCTCGCACTCCTTCCCCATTTAGAAGTTTAGCAAAGACTCAAAATTACCTAAAAAGATTGGGTTGCCTCCTAACAAGCGCTAAGTTTAATGTCTTCAGCTAGACAATATCAAGTAGAGGCTTTGAAAATATTAAGCCTAACCCTCATGTTCATGACCGAGATATCTATCACTCCTGACCTACAGTTAATGATGGCATTACCTGTGGCTAGGAAGGGACGACCTAAAATAAGAGGGATCAGCTTATAAGCATGAATGGGGTCCATGTCTAATACAACAAAGTCAACAGGAAAGAATCATTTATCAATTTAGATCAAGACATCATCTAAACCTATCAGCAAGCTGAATGGTACAGTTGGAAGGTTGCAATTCACTTAATCCCAACTCTAAATAAACAAAATATGGTATCAAATTGACACTAGAACCTAAATCCAAAAGTGCCCTTTCAATTTTGTGATTGCCAATAAAACATGAAATGGTAGGGACATCAGGATCTTTGAACTTAGGAGGAGTATCACATTTCAGAATTAAATTCACTTGTTCACTTAGAAGAACCTTTTTAAACTTGTCATCTTTAGATTTTCTTTTAAAAGGACACATGTCTTTAAGGAACTTAGCATAGGATGGGATCTGTCTCATCACTTCTAAGAGGGGAAGATTAACCTTAACTTGCTTAAAGGTCTCTAGGATGTCATCTCTTTACTTGTCTTTCTTGGAAGAAAATGGTGCATCCAAAGTTTGTGGGTAAGGAACCCTTGGCTCATATGTCACAATGGGGCAGACACAACAGGATAGGGGGATGGGTCGTTCTCTTTTTTAATCTCAAGGTCACTCTCCATGGTCTTAAGTCTTTCATCTTTATCATGTTGCTTCTCACTCAACTATGGCTAGTTGCTCAAGTTAGGTTTCTAACTTAGCTATAGAGTGTGAGTGAGAGTCAACAATATGCATTTTAGACTCAATTCCTTGGATCCTAACATCCATATTTTGCACAACAGAAGTCATGGTATCAAGAGCAGAAAGTACCTTGTCGATATTAGAGCTCCCAGATGGAGCTTGATGGGAAGAGGGAGGAGCATATCTCAGATTTTGAAAACCAGGAAGGGTAGGTCTGTAAGACTGCGCTTGAGGATTCTCAACATTTTGAGACCTCCATAAAAAATTAGGATGATTCCTCCAACCATGATTATAGGTATTAGAATAACGGTTGTTGGATGGAGGAAATCCTTTGGCAGCATTGACTTGTTCAGTCACACAGTTAGACTTACCAATATACGGATAATCAACAGAAGCATGCATGGGACTAGCACAAATCGAACACACATCTTGCATATTAGAGGCATTAGACACTTTATTCATAACAATAATTGATCAAATTTCTTAGCTAAGGCATCAACTTTACTAGAAAGGTCAATCGAATGTGAAACCTCATAAATCCCCCCTTTACTTCCTAATTGCCTAGGTAAATCAGAATGTGAGGAAGTAGCATGCAAGTGTGAATTTTTACTCAAATATTCAAATAATTCCCAAGCTTCTTCAGGAGTTTTATACAAGAAACTACTACCACATGATGCATCAATCATCTACCTATTATGCTCATCTAAGTCAGAGTAAAAACTCTGGACAAGTTGCCACATAGGTACCTCATGATGAGGACAACATCGCAGCAATTCTTTAAACCGTTTTCAACTTTCATGCAATTGCTCATTTTTATTCTGTGAGAAGGTAGTTATAGCACATCTTAAGGCAGTTAGTTTACCAATAGAGAAAAACTTTTTCAAGAATTCCTTTTGCGATTGATCCCAAGTGATGATATTGGTCTTAATGTCCAACCAAGCTTTAGCTTTGTCTTTTAAAGAAAAAGGAAAAAGCCACAAGCGAAAAGTATCATTAGAGATATTATTTAAAAATACAGTAGAGCAAATCTCTAAGAATGCATCAGCATGCTTGAAAGGATTTTCAGACTCTAGCCCATAAAATGATAGAAGCATTTGGATAAGAGAATGTTTGATCTCAAATGGCACCGTAACAGTGGGCATACGGGTTCTTGTTGGTGAGTCATAAGTGGCGGAAGTGAAATATTCCTTAAGTTGCTTAGGTGGTGAGGTTGGTTGTTCTTCAGCCATTTTGTTCTTAGATTCTGATTTCTTAACTCTTATCTCACGAAGAGAGCGTTCAATTTCAGGATTATATGGTTCAAGATCTAAGCACAAAGAACGTCTACCAAGCATATACTAATAAACAACAAAAAGAAAAGAATGTAATCACCACAATAATAACCACCAAACAAAATAAGAGAAAAAAAAAGAGAGATAAGAAAAGAGAAATGAAAAAAATAAATAAAAAATAAATAAAAAATAAATTTAAAAAAACAAAGGAAATAAAAGGGGAAGGGATTGTTAGATTAGGCGCAATATATAAAATAACCAAAAAAAAAAAAGTTAGATTAGGTTGTTAGATTAGGGGGGAAGGGGGAAAAAATAAATAAAAAAAAGAGATTAGGTTAGAAGGGATAGGAAAAATAGTTAGATTAGAAGAGAGCGGGAAGAATAAAAATAAAATGGTTAGAGTAGGAGGGATTGGAGAATGAAATAAAAAAGAAAAGGGAAGGGGATGGAGAATACATAAATAAAATTATTAGATTAGTAGGGAAGGGGAAAAAAAATTAATAAAAAGAATAAAAGGAAAAGAAAATGCAAAAATTACTATTCGTCCCCGGCAACGGCGCCAAAAATTTCATGTGGATTTTATGTTCTAATTTTAAAACCCTTTTTACTTGCAAGTGCATATGGTTAATTGTAGACTAGCGAGTATTAGGGTGTCGATCGCACAAGGAACAATAGTGATTTTAGACTTGGCCTTTCCGATTATAAAAAATAATTTAATTTTCAGAGTTGGATTATAAAAATGAATTAACGAACAAAATGAAGAGCAAATGAGTCGCAAAGTAGAGAGAAATCAAATAGGAGAAAGTTCTAGGACTTTGGATTTCACCTTTGATGCCAATATTGCTTTACTAATTCAAATGGGGATTCAATTTGTCTTTTTTTCAACCCAAGTTACAAGCATTAGGTCATAAATTAAAGAGATAATTATAATTATAAAGTGAGATGATTTATCTAGTGGTTTAGTATGAACTATTCTTTTTAGACATAACTCATCTAATTTCTAGCATAAATTATTCAATTCAAACAACTATAATTTTAAGCTCAAATTGCATAATCATCATATTAGCCTACAAGGTCTAATATTCATTTGAGATAGCAAATTAAACTAGTGTTTCATCAACATGATTAAACATTAGTATTAAGAGGTATAAGTAGATGAAGATTAAATATAAACTCAAGATTATACAAAAGAGACAAAGATAACCTCATAAGAAATTAGCAAAAGAATATTATTGCCAAGGATCCATCCTAATCCTAGGATGAGTAATTTAGCAGACCATAGTTAGGGAAAACACTATTAGAATTGGTATATTTCACTTCCTATGTCCAAACCTTATACTCAATTACACAAAATTATGAAACTTAGGGTAAACTCTCAAATTCGACTCACAAATGAGATGAGAAGAGAAGAGAAAAATAGCTAACAAAGCTTATTTTCTTCTTAACCCCTCAACCCAAATGATCTTGTCTTACAAAGATTCTCTCAAAAAAAAAAAAAAAAAATGAAAGATGAAAGGACAAGAAGATGCTTGAGTGAGTAGATGGAAGAATGAGTGTGAGTGTATGAGTGTGTGGATCCCCCTTTCCCTCAACCCATGACCCCTTTTTATAGTGAAAAATCCAACCGTTTTGGATACCCCAAAATTAATGAAAATCAATT
Source organism: Carnegiea gigantea (assembly GCA_029747015.1). Taxonomy (NCBI): domain Eukaryota; kingdom Viridiplantae; phylum Streptophyta; class Magnoliopsida; order Caryophyllales; family Cactaceae; genus Carnegiea; species Carnegiea gigantea. The sequence continues at coordinate 166,390 of JAKOGI010001473.1, forward strand.
CCAATTAAGTTGGGATGTTACATGCATGGTCATGGCTAGCCATAAGTATAGAATTAATCTTGATTAATAACATTTGACTAGGTTAAGAATTAGTCATGTGGGAAAAATTGGAGATGAAGTACTTGAGAGGGGCTGATTCTGCTAGGATGGCCGCTGGACTTGGCGAATTAGGTCGCGCAATCGGAAGCTGGGCCACGGTTGCTGACTGCTGGGCCTTCTGTTTTTTTTCTTTTCTTTGGGCTTGAACTTTAGACTTTGCACTTGTAGGCGATCCGAATAAAATTGAACAACCTTCATTCAAATTCTTCTATTTTAGTTTTCCTGCAAGTTTCATAAAATCTGTATTATTTACTCAAAAATATATTTCAATGACATAAAAGTAGGTAAAATAAAGGAGAAAATTATATATAAAATATGAATTATCAGTTGCCAAGGCCCTATCATAAGGGGTTGAATGTGACAACATCTGGAGCAACACCTTCGTAAATCATGGCATTGAACAGCTCCAAACGCTAGGACAATACCATGCTTGCACAGGTTACCGATAATGGTGTTACAATGACAACATTGGGCTGGCAATTACCCGTAAGTTCGATGTTCCTAAGCACCTAGAGGGCTTGCACGTTGGCAACCTCGCTTATGCAGGCCATTGATCTCAATGTACAATAAGTAGTTTCATCTAATTGCACACCTCGTTCAGCCACTTTACGGAATACCTCAACTGCATCAACACATTTGCTGTTTTTGCAGAGACCGTCGATCAAAGTGGTACAGGTGACTACGTCGGGCTGGTAACCACGCTTTATGATCTTGCCCAAGAGAGAGAAACCCAGATAGACATGATTCGGATGGCAATAACAATGATTTTAATGTTGGGTGTGTAAATATTAAGGATTCCCTTATCTTCAAGTTGTCTAGAAAGAGAAATGGTCGTGGGATTGTGCCTATTTTGACAATAAAGCCCAAAATTTTGCCACTTCATTTCTCTTTTCCAATCCTTTTTGAAATAGGGTTTAGTAATACCTATGCCTTAACTTGTAATCCTCCTCAAAATAATAACACTAACATTAACTTAAGCATATATACGTACATTGAAAATAAATAGTCTAAAGTACACATATAATCACACATTAGCACATAAATCAAAATAAGTAACAAAATTTCGAACAGGGTGTTACAATTTCAATTAAAATCCAACGAGCAATGGACTCATTACCTTGTAAACATACTCAAAGCAACTTAAATTGTCAAGTAGAACAATCCTACATTTGAAACTCCAACACATGATATAAAGCTATCTGCAAATCCTCCTTGTTTTGAAAATAAATACAATGGCATACTGTTTGTCATCCCTAAATTGAGTTTTTTGTTTCTTTTCGCTTCATGTATCACTCCATCTTTTCTTTGAACACAAACTTGTTTGATATTCATCTTTCTTAAGGAAAAAGCCGTTTTATTTTGGTTAGAACAAGTTATACTACTATTTTGGGGGGGGGGGGGGGGGGGGGAGGTTATTAGGGTGATGGTTGGCAAAGTTCAAGAGCAAGACACGATCGTTCACATGTAGAAACTTCCAAAGCAAAATATTGACACAAGCATGTTCAATCATACAAAAGAAACTGTTGGAGATTTAAACTTTTTTTCTTTTTTTGCTTGCAATATCTGTTTTTCCTCCTTTGGTTTTAAATTGCATTTATTTGTATAATTCATTGTTAGAACTCTCCTTTTAGGTTACCTGATTTTTAAATCTATGGCAGAATTGTCTAATTTATAAGATCAATATGATGGACAACCTAACTAACTTTATGTAAATGCAAGGGAGATGGACAAAGCTATCAATGCCTAGGCCTAGTTATCAAAATGGGGGAAAAAAAGGTTTGAGGGTCTAATTTGATCTTGCGTCTTCCATGTCAAAAGAAATCATCAATCGGTGTTGCTAACTCTTGATGTGAAGAATTAATAATCTCATATGGTTGAAAGGCCATATATTTCACTAAACAAAAAGATAAAAGGGAAAAAATAATTCAGAAAAAGGGCTTAAAACCGATGTATATACGGACTACAATGATCAAAATTGTTGTGGTATGTTGTACCTTGTTATAGTGATTTATGTCATATTTCATGTGTGCATGTACATACATGCTTGTGTGTGTAGCGTAAACATGAGCCATCAATTAGATCCCTTGTTTCAGGAAAAAAACTAGTTGATCATACTTTCTATTCTATATATTGACACCATTAGTAGCACCTTGAGAGAAAGGGATATTTGAAATCTATTACTTCTTACGCCCGAAAAAGAATGTCATTGTTTGACTTTTAATTTGTCGTTAAATTTTGCAAGCTTTAACTATTAGTTTATCAATATATGCTACTTTACTATATAAGACTAATACTATTAGATTTGTAGTAAAAAAGATACTTTCCTATGAATACAATAATATTTACTAAATAATTAAAAAAAATTAATGATCAAAGCGTTGTATTAAAGATCGTGAAACATTAAGGCCCTGTTTGGTGAAGAAAAATGGAATGAAATGAAATCAATTAATGATCGCTGAGAGATGAAGAGTGGAGTTTAAATCCTAAACTCATGTGTTTGGAGAGAAAAGAAATGGAATCACATTCGAATCCTTATTGTTTAACTGTAGATTATCGAATGGAATCAAATATATTTTATTTAAAAAAAATAATGATGAATAATGATTAATAACAACAATAATAGTAATATTAATAATATTAATTAATACTAATTATTAATACTAATAATAATTAATAATTAATAATTATTATTATTAACACTAAAAATAATTATTATTAACATCATTATTAAGTAAAATTAATAATTAATAATAATAATTAATAATTTACAACAATTATAAGAATAATTATTATTAATGTTTAATAATAACAATTAATCATAATAATTAGCAATATTAATAATAATTATTAACAATAATTACAATAATAATTCTTATTAATATAAAAAATAATAATAATCATAATAATTATTAATATTGATATTAATTTTAATATTATTAATGATTATTGATTAGAAATATTATTAATAATAATAGTTAATAATAAAAATAATAATTAATTATAATATTAATAATTATTATTATTACTAATAATCATTAATAATTATAATAATAATTATAAAATTGATATTATTAGTAATAATTACTAATTATAATTATACTTATTATTGTTATTAATCATAATAATAATGATTAATATTATTAATAATAATTAATATTAATATTAATATTAATATTAATAGATAATAATTACAATGGTACTTATTATTAATATTATTAATAATTATGTCACTAATGTTAATAATAATTATTTATAATATTATTAATAATAATTATTAATTAAAAAAATAATAATAATAATAACAACAATAACAACAACAGCAGCAACAATAACAACAATGACAACAACACAACAATAATAATAACAATAATAATAATAATAATAACAATAATAATGATGTTGTTGATTCCGCTGGATTGGGGACTTGATCCTCCCTGAAAATGGAAGGGCTTTAATTCCTTAATATTAGAAAAAATTTGATACCCCTAAATATCAAGTTTCATTCTCTTAAAGTGCTTATCAAATATAAAAGACTAGAATTTGATACCTAAAAATTTAAGTTTTATTCTACCTTATCTCATTAAATAGCCCTTAAAATGAATAATCTTCGTGGAATTAAGGTAATGTTTACCTTTACTTTGCCCTCCCTTCCCCCCCCCCCGGGGGGGCTGCCACGGCAGGTTCTGCAGTGTCGTGGGCCAAAAAAAATCCTTGAAAAGAAGAAAATCATGTTCTCCCATGAAAGCTAAAAGACGGTAACCTTTCTGGGCTTTGATTATTCAATCAAATTTATCTAGCGTGAAAAAAGATTGCTCGATGTATCCTTAAAAATAACGTTTTAAATTGTTAATCGACATTTGACCCAATTTAAATTGGGAAGAGACCCAAATTTGTACTAGTTGATCAACTCTTGCCAATTGCCGTCCATTCTAATTGCATGCCCCACTCCCATCAAATCTGATCGAAAATTCGCCGTAAAAATTGAATTTGGGTTCATACCAAGTGCCAACCTCTGGCAATCCTATCTATTCCACCTCATCCCTCTCTTTCACAGCAGAATTCAGACGCTGGTTTTTCGGGCATTGCCTGAAATAGCCAAGGGGTAGCGAAATCTGAAATCCTTCATTTGATGGGTTCATTTGATTTTCATCCATGGCTAACTCTCCTCCTAATTTGAATTTTCTTTCAGTGCCCATCTCTGGATTTCATCTCCTTCTCGTTCTCCTTCATTCCCTCTTATAACGATTAACCCAAATAGCAACAAGCCCTTGATTTCTCTCTCTTAATTCATGCATTCTGCCGTTTTTCTATCTGGGTTCTTCTGATAATCTAAAAATAATCAAACGCATTTCACCAATTTGGCAAATTGAGCCAAAAAAACAGATCAGAAAAAAAAAAGAAAAGAAAATTGCCTATAAGCGTTTTGGTTTCTACTTGTTGAGATGGCTTCGGTTCTTCTCTACCATGTGGTGGGTGATCTGACAGTGGGGAAGCCGGAGTTGGTGGAGTTTTTGGAGACTGAAACGGTTGAATCTGCGATTAAAGCGATCGGAGAGTCAACGGAGAGTGGGATTCCTGTGTGGAAGAAGAGACCCCAAAAGGGAGGGATCGAGAATAGCGAGTCAAGGCAACAAAGGTTTCTGGGTATCCTTAATTCAATGGATATTGTAGCTTTTTTGGCTCAAGATTGGTGTTTGCAGGATCAGGAGAAAGCCATGAAGACCCCTGTTTCTGAGATTGTTGTCCCCAACAATTCCCTCCTCAAGCAAGTTGATCCTGCCACAAGGTTAGATTTTGATCCATCTTCTATCATTTTTGTTTGCCATTTGATTGGAAATTTGATCTTGTTATGCTCCTTGGATTTTGATCAATGATTGGTTATAACTTTGCCCTTTTATGTTTCTGTTTTGATGTCCTGCTCCATTCTGTTGGTAAGGAGATTGTCATTGCTGTGCTAGTTTTAAATTCTATTTGTCCAGGATTCTGGATGTTTTCTGTGGTTGATATATCTTATACATTGATGCCTTATTGATGCTTTACCGTGGGCTATGTTGGATCATACTGTTTCCTAGTTGGCTTTTCAAGTTGTCCATGAAGATGTTCTTCATTGTGGAAGTGTGGAGGACCTTTGAGGTCTGAGCTCAGTGTTGATGATCAAGCAGGTCAATATGACTATTATTGCTTTTGTACCTTTTTTTTTTTTTTTGGGGGGGGGGGGGGGGGGTTTGAGACGGAATGTGGTCATGCCTTTTGGATGACTTATCACATCGAAGTACATAATTATTTGTGATATTAATTCTCATAAACTGGTATTTGAAACATTCAAAGTGGATTAACTGTCTTGAAGGCTTTAAGTGTAATCTGTGGGTACGCCATGCTGTAGAAGTTCAGCTTGGACTAGAATGCGGCATGTCTAGGAAGAATGATGGAGAAGCAGGTGACTTGTAGACAACATAGTGAACATACCATAGAGTTTGTTACTTTGAATTGAAGTTGTATTCCATACAGGTCAAATTAGCATCCAAATTTGTGGATAATTGAGAAACTGACAGTCACAGAGATAGGGATTTCTGCATTGTGTGCTGGCTACAATTATATAGCAAGTCTATCGTGGAAAATGTATGCCTTTTCAAAGACTTGCTGACGTCCAAGTTGTACTCTGTGGAATGAAGTATGGGCTGTATGGCCTGTGGGGCTTGATATGGTTCTATAAATCTAAGCTTGAGCTTTCTATTCTGATAGCTGTTGCATTTGTCCTCTCAAGGATCAAACAAAAACAAGTTGGGGTTCTCGCAACTCAATGTGGAGTTTCTTGTTAAAAGTTGGACAATGTCGAATTTGACCTTTTCCAAGGAGGGTCTTGTTGTTTGTTTCAATTGCTAATGCCTTGTAATTTTGGTTGTTCTTCAGTTTTCTTTTTCCCCCCCCGGGGGGGGGGGGGGTTGGTAGAAACTAATGATAGTGTCAATATACATTCTCTGTCTCATGTATACAATTGATATTTGATGTGTGAGAGAATGAAAAGCAGATGCCATAGCATATGATAAAGAAAATTAGTTTTGTCAATAATGCACCACCACTAGACTAGTAGATTAATGGGGTGTCCAACCTTCTGTAGGAGGCTTTTACGTCGAAACTATTCATGGGACATTGTTGCTACGTCTTTGAACGTGGAAACAGAGAGAGGAAATTCCTGTCGTGTGTTGTTTTAAATTGAAGCACGCTTAAATTTCTATTATAATCTTGTTAGGGTTTCTGTAGATCCAACTTTATTTACTACTTTCTTTGTGGTAGTGTTTCTACATGGCTTTTTGCCGTCGGAAACATCAGGTTTTGCAGTCTCTCTCTCTCTTTCTCGCGCGTGCGCTTTCTTAAGGACCGTCGTGCCCACAGCTGGAGGGGGTCTAAGTGTTAGTCTTGCTGATGGTGAACCAATGTTGTTCTAGAATATTAAGCTAACTTGTTAAGTGCATCATCTCTGTTACGGGTTCATCTGTTCGACATAGATCTCACAACCTCTCCGGTGATGTCAAGTAATTCATGTTTTGAGTGTTATGCATATTATACTCTAATAATTATAGTGTGTGGGACCTTTTTCATCATGTCAGTGAAATTGTGATGCCACTGCCTTGCTTCTGGTTGTGGTGATGTCTTCAGTATATGATCAAGTGGTCCATTCCCCTCCCCCTTTTCTTCCCTTACCAGTTACCAGTGTGTATCAGTGGGTCAGTGCTCCATTAACATACCCTTTATGCTGTGTCCCTTAATAAATATCTTGTTTATGCTTATTCCGACCAAATTTGAATAAATATGTATAGACCATCAATTGAGCTTGCGCATATTCATGTTCATGCCTTTTTTCCCCTTAGTTTTGGCATGTGCAAGCTGTTCTTTGTGGCAATTCTGAGACTGTTCAAGGTAACAAAACCTTATTTTTCTTGATGTACAAGATTGATAGACGCATTGGACATAATGAAGCAAGGCGTGAAGCGTCTTCTTGTGCCTAAAAGTGGGGCATGGAAGTGCGTGAGCAAGAAGTTCTCTATTCTATACAATGGCAAATGGCTCAAAAACATAGAAACGAACAGCAGCAGTAGTAAGCTTGGCAGCCTAAACCGGCCTTCCTCTTCCAACACCAACTGCTTGACTGCCAAATTCTGCTGCCTCTCAAGAGAAGATATTGCCCGTTTTCTCATTGGTTGCCTTGGAGCCCTAGCTCCCATCCCTCTTACTTCCATCTCCACTCTCGGAGCCATCAATCCCCACTTTTACTCCATTGAAGCTTCTCTTCCGGCCATCCAGGCCACCAAGAAAGTTCCTCAGGATCCAATTGCTGTTGCAGTGGTGGAGCATACCCCTGATGGTCATGACAAGATCATTGGGGAGATATCAGCTTCCAAGCTATGGAAATGTGATTACCTTGCTGCAGCTCATGCTTTGTCCAGCCTCACATCTGGGCAGTTTGTCATGGGGGTTGAGGAAAATGCGACTTCGAGATCCCCTCCTGATGTGGAGATGAACTCAGCCATTGGAGGAGAAACCAATGGGGGTGGTTCAGTGAGGCCAAAGAAATTTAGCAGTAGAAGCATCGGGTTCTTCAGCAGCACGGTGAATCCAGGCCAGGCAAACGGCAGAAGCTTATATAGAGGAAGAAGTGCCCCCTTGACGTGCAAAGATACCAGTTCATTAGCCGCAGTGATGGCCCAGATGCTCTCACACCGGGCCACCCATGTTTGGGTGACAGAGGGTGAAGACAATGTCTTAACTGGAGTAGTTGGCTATGGAGAAATCCTCCACGCTGTTACTAGGTCGCCTTCATCCATCGCTCATTGAATGCCAACAAATTTATGAGGCAGTTTTGGATGTAAGACAGGATAATGAGCTCTGCAATTTTCCAGATGGATTTCATTTCTTCCAATTTTTGTTATGTGTTCAACTCAAACTGTATATATGGAGGGTCGGAGACTTTTGCTTAGTGCGAGACTTTGGTTTGCCCAGAATGCATCCCTCTGAGTTCTTCTTGTGTTTGTATGAATTGTTTTTCAACCCAGGGAAAGTGTTGAATCTTGATCTTTTTGTATGTTCTGTGTCCCTGAGGTTAATCTTAATAAGGTTGGTTGGTTTTCTCTGATACAATCCTTTTTGTTAAGGACTCTGTAATACAATCTTAATAAGAGATTATAAAATTTTTCTGTTATTTTTGGGGTATTGGCACTGATTGATCAAGGGCTTTTTGGTCCAAAAAAGAGTTTTTGGAGGCTATTAGCTGCTTGACTCTAGTCAAAAAGCTATTTAGAGTGTTTGGTTGAAGAACTTTTTGTATTAGCTTTTTGTGTTAAACAAGCTTATTTGTTAAAAGCTCTTTAGAATAGCTTTTTGATATTCACCGCTATAATGACCATATTGATCATGACAATTTTTACAAAATTACTTTAAAGTCGTATTGGCAACAGCATTTTGAGTAGCGTTTAGTATTTTAACCGAGTCAATATACTAATCAATTAATTTTTAGTGTTCAGTAACTTAATGTTTTGACTAGCATTTCAAGTAGTATTTAGTATTTTAAGCAGCGTTTTTGAAAAGCTAACAGTATCATCTTTTGGTATTCCGAAGTAGCGTTTTATATTTTTTTGGCAAAAGATATCATTTGGAAATTTTATATTTGGAAATTATCTATATCATTTTATGTCAATTTACATTAGTAAGCTAACCCAACATCTAATTTACTGAACACATTTGTTTCAATAGCTCATCTAACAGCTATCCACTAACAACTAAATTAGAAAACGCTATCAGCTATTTAAACAATTATCCGCTATCTGAGCCGCTATCCGCTGCCTAAACAGTTAATTTTGCCGAACAGTGCCTAAATGTCACCCGCAACAAAAACTTAACAAAAATTTTAAAATGACCATATTGAAGATGGTCATTATGTCTAAGTTAATGCTTTTTATTTTAATATTTTTAAAATTTATCAAATAATTTATATTAATTAGATTTACATAATAGACAAATAAGCTAATATCATACAAATCTCGAATACTATGGAAAAGAAAACTAAGTCAACAATGAACGAAAGTATTATCATGATCAAAATTGGATAAATATATAAATGTAACTTTATATATCACAACAATCTTAATTCATATTTAGAAGAAAAAATAAATCTGCAATTTAGACAGCTATGATAAAAACTACATATAAGAAATTGAGTTAAGGGTGTAAGTAAAATTTCACAAATAATCTTATTAGAAACAACTAATTTCACTAAACACTGTTTTTAGAAACAACTAACACAATCAACTAAAGTCAAACATCTAATACAATTAGCTAACAATTAATGCAATCAGCTAAAAGTTGACTACCGAACAAGGGTATGTTTCATTTCATTTCAGTGTCTAGAGATTCTAATCCATGAAAAATCAATGTGTACCTGACTGTTTAATTTGAACTAAACTTACAATGCTACAAGCCTACAACAATGTGAATCTTACCTATATCAGGTATGGGTATGTGAAGATTCACATGTGTGTAGGTTTACCCTATAAGCCCAGGATGGCTAATTCGGAGATTACCTAAATCTAGAATAGCCCATAGAAACAAAGTAACAGTTTAATCAGTTGAATTTGAGTGGCTTAATGTACTACTGAAAATTCTGTTTTTTCTGACGGAAAATGCCGACAGAAAACGAGACCGTTGGACAGGTTGGCGGACATGGCGACGGAAAGACGGAAAAGTAAACTGAGGCGGCGGGAGTTCCGACGGACATTTAATCCGTCGAAATTTCCGACAGATTCCGACCAATCTGTCGGAACACCGACAGACTTCCGACGGACCGTCCGTCGGAACTATGGTCAGCATTAACCAGATCTCTGCAAAAAGTGGGGAAATTTTTTTTAAAAAAGATTCCTTGTCTGACGGAATATTCCGTCGGACAGTACTGTACGACAGAACTTCCGACGGAATATTCCGTCGGACAACTTTTTAAAACCCCCTCCCGAGTTTCGCATGCATTTCGGAAGCTGAATATAGAGAGAGAGGCCGACGTAGAGAGAGAGAGAGAGGGGGGGAGCACCGTGGTCGCCGCCGTGAGTTTGCCGCCGGCTGTCAGTCTCACTGCCGCCTTGTAGCCCGTCGCCGTCCACTATGTCGCCGGCCACCCCAATTCCACCGCCAATTTACTCTTGTAATTTCAAGTAAGTGGTGTTTGTTTAGTTTGCAGCAAATTTTTTGATGAATTTGACAAATTTAAGTTAGAATTTAACAATTATGTAATAATTTGTGTTGGTTGTTGAAATTTTATTGAGTTATCCGTAGATTTTGGGTTTTGAATGTGGTTGTGTTGATGTGAATGTGAAAGTAATTATTAAATGTTATTAGTAATTATGTAGATGACGTAAAAATTTAATTGAATGTTATTTTTTGGAACTTATTATTTAGAGTTTTAAATTTGTAAGTTTATAGAATTTCATATTGGTATAAATTGTAGTTTTGGGGTGGCTTACGGTGCACATTTTTTTTAAATTTTTTTTTTCAGAAATTGCGACGGATTACATTGAATTTTTCTGTTTTTTTAAAAAAATTGCAGTAGATGGGAGCCGATGGACCTTTTGTCCGTCGGATGCAATGTTTTCCGTTGGTGTTCCATCGGAAGATGACTCCGATGGCCTCCGTTTTTTGTCGGAACAGTGCCGACGGAATATCATATTCCGTCGGAATATGTTCCCAACCCGCTCTATTCCGACGGCCCATCTTGGTCGACTATTCCGTAGAAAATTGATTTTCCAACGGAAAAAATTACTTTTTTAGTCGAAAATTCCATCGGAAAAATCAGATTTTTTAGTAGTGTCATATCGATATCGTGCACCAGCTTGGAAAAGAAAAAAGGGGGGTTCCAATCCCAAACTTTGGAAGCACTCAATCCAGAGAATTTGCTCTTGCATTTGTAAATTACGAACTACCAACACAAGTTAGTTCACGCACTTGTTCCCTTAATAAAAATCTTAGTTTGGAGTTTTATGAATAGAGAAAATATTCAATGGGAAAGTTGTATAATTGTAACTCTTATGAGTCGACAGTATCTCAACTCTAATAAAATAGAGGTTAAAAGACCAAAATGTATGAAAGCCATAAGCTTGAAAAAAGTGTGGTGAAGAGATTGTTAGAGAATAATAATAGTAACAACAATAAAAATGATAATACGAAGAAGAACAATAATAATATTGATTGACTGCACATAAAAATAATAATACTAGTAGAAAAAATGATTTCTAAATCTTCAAGCATCTTTTTTTGTTTTGGGGGAGGGGTGGACATGCACGTAATTTAGGAAAAATTGAACCTTGATCTCTCTTGCAAAAACCAAGTAGCCAATCACTTGACTGAGTTCAAAGGATGCAATCTTCAATTACACTTGACTGAGTTCAAAGGATGCAATCTTCAACCATCTTTAATTGAGATACTTCTCCATTACAACTCAAGCACAAATCTCAACAACACTTCATTTTTTTTTTTTTTTGGGATGTTCAATTTCACTGAAGTCGAGCTATTGTTGACCCAATAAGGGGTAGAACTCTCCCATCACGAATTTTCTCTATTCACAAGACTCGAATCTAAGGCCTTATTTAAGAGGAAGTAAGGAACAAGTGTCAAATCACTTGAACCAACCTTTATTGATAACAACACTCCATGTTGAATCATTGCCAATCGTTACTAATCCTTTATGCATCAACATATATTACAAAACATTTCTTTGGCTTTCAACTCTAGGGTGGTAATGTTGTAGGTTTGGTTGGGTTGTCATATCAGGAACCATAACTCGTTTTGGAAATACCGTCGATAATCATATTTGGGGGAAAAAAACCCAGCACTAGCACCTATAATTCCCCTCCATATTTACCAGTACCATCCACATTCAATTTAATAGTTAGGCATAATGCATATGATATACCCTCTACACTTTGCGACTAAGTTTTTATATGACATAGATGAGGAACATGCCAATAAGATTGACAGAATTGAAATCCCAAGACTTCATAGGAAATATGTTCCGATAAGACCTAGAACGATTGAAATTATAAGCAACTTTATGTGAACAACTAATTTTATCAAATACGTTTTAATAGAAGAGTAATGGAGATTAGGCTATTACGGTTTCAATTTGCACCTCAAACTTTTAAAAAGGCGTCTTTTCACACATCCTCTACTACAAGAAATTAAGGAGGCCTCTTGGTGGGCTTTAGGGTCTGAAAGACACTTGTTTCATACTTGAAGGGTCCAAGAATATTGCTTTGGTACTGTATTTGGTTTTACACTTGAAATTGGGGATTTTTTTTTTTTTAAATGAAAGGTTAATACTATGTGGCATATATTACTCCTATATACAGTATTAGGATGATGTAACCCAAGAATATTGCCCTTGAAAAAAATGCTTTTAATTGCTTCAGTCTTTTTCTGAAAGTTGCTAACCATTCAAGAGCTATAGAACACACTAGAAGCATAAAATTTAGTGATAAGGAGGATATATTTCAGATAAGAATATATTGGCTTAATTGCTACACCCTTTTTTTCGATAATTTGATGGGTAAAAGTAAAATCCAAGATAAGTACTATAAGATACAATACGAAAGAGCATCATAAAGGGATGAAACTCCAACCATAAGGAGGATCACGAGGAGTTTAAGAAAGAAAATGCAGAGTCAAGTAACATAAGTTGTGGCTGTTAGGCTTAGTGGCTTGTGATACCTGATCTTTGAGTACTTGTTTTATCGTGACTTAGTTTCCAACTGTGATATTACCTGTAGCTGTTATTTTGGAGCTGTGATGTTGCATAGCTGTTATTTTGTAATTGCTACACCCTTTAAATGAGCAATGGAGGAATCACATTGCTAACTATTTGTCCTAATCAGAAATTTGATGCCATCTTCAGAGCCCATTAGACATGAACCTTCAACAATTATATTTGATGTACTTTGCCTTTTTCCTTGGAAGGTAGTTTATGTCTCTTTTTGTAATTTTCTAATTCTTTTATAACTTATTAGACAAGATAGTCTCATAAAAAATATGTATACATAAGCCTAAGTTTATTGATTTTATGTTGTCTCAAGAGGTATATATAGTTTCCCTTTAAACGAATATGAGTAGGAGCAAACGTAATTTGATCTAATGGGAATCAATTACTGAATGCAACCGTAAGAGTGAGTTGAGTTAGACTAAAAGTCCGAGAAAAAAGAAAAACAAACAGCTAGCCTAAAACATCTACTAGTACAACAGGAAAATAAAAGATTAAAAAATTGTTGAACTCTGACGAAATAACAATAGTATTTTCTAATTCTCAATCGACTTCAAGCAACATTTCGTTAATTCATGGATGGAATTATACTTCATTCTCGAATTTCTCCCTCAAACTCGTTGCTATTTGATAGAGGGGAAAACTTCAGGGCAAAAAACGTACATTTTGGTTGAGTGAAAGAGGTCATAAAGATGCAAGGCAAGCAGGCAAGAAATATGCTGGTGGGTTGATGTGCTGTTTGAATGGTGAGAAACGTGGCAACAAACTCACACAACTGGAGATCTAAGAGCATCAAATAAAACCCATTTAATTCTTACACAAGGCAGTGGGAATTATGGCTCAAAGGTATAGAGCTATCCAGAGAAGAATCGAATTCTCCTCAGTTTTCATGTCTTCTCCACTCAATATTGGCCCTTTTCCCCTTTTTCTTAAAAATGGAAGATTTACAAGACTAAATCCAATCTTAGCTCTTATTCAACAAAATTAGCTGTTTAACTAGCGGATAGCAGTTTCAATTTAGCAGTTAGCCGATAGCTATTTAAATGAACGGTTGAAGCAAATGTGTTTGGTAAATTTAGCTGTTGGATTAGCTAATTAATGTAAATTGACATAAAAAGATATAGATAATTTTCAAGAATAAAATTTTCAAATGACATTTTTTGCCAAAAAATATGAAATGCTACTCTTGAATGTTAAAAGCTAATACAATTAGCTTTTCAGAAATAATGCTTGAAACACTAAACGTTACTTGGAATGCTAGTTCAAAAATTAGGTTTCTGAAAACGAAAAATTAAATAATTAGTCTATTAACTTGGTCAAAATGCTAAACGCTACTCAAAAATGTTGTTGCCGAACAGAGCCTTAATTGACTTTTCAAACAACCGGTAGTAATAAAACATCGATCATAAAATGTCCAAATTTAAAGAGCCACATTTTTCCAGTAATGAAGAATATGAAAGTGATACTAATTAGTACAGAGGATATAACCAAATTAAGTCATCTAACTTTGTTTATTTTAACCTGAAATTGATCAGCCTTACCTTCATCAATGTGTCAAAAATTCCCCCCCCCCCCCCCCCCCCAAACCCAAAAAAAAATAAAAATCCTCCCTCCTCCCTCTAAAAAAAAGGGGAACGGAACACTCATGGCTCATGACTAAAGCATACCCGTACAATGCCCACTGTAGAGATTTTACTAGAACTTCGATTAAAAAAAAAGGGAATTTAGTAGAACCAGAATATAAAACAGGGCATATATTTTTTTATGGGTTATATTCAATAGAAAGATGTATGACATTGTAGGAAAAAGATTAGCCAGCTAGAAGGATTTTGGGGGTTGGAATTGGTTCCCATATATATTCCATGCATGTTTATTCTTACATTCCCCCAAGGCTTTGAGCAACATGTCAATTTTACAAATTAATTAATGGAATAAAGATTTAAGGTGCTATTAACCATAACCTAGCTAAACAATAATGTTTTGCAATATATGATATGATTATTCACTAAAGGGAATAGAAGTCACCCAAAAAAAGTGAATTGTGTGGCTTGTTGTTCAGTTATGATACAAGTTCTATATGTACAAAATTGCTTGCCACAAAAAAAAAAAAAAAAAACAGAGAGAGAGAGAGAGAGAAAGGTTTAAATTGATTTGAATCAATCCACGTTATGAGTTAAGTACCAACACATATTGGTACCAACAGTTTAACATTTGTTCTTCTAAAATAAGTTCCCGAGTTTGAATCTTATAAAAAGGTTAAAAAAATATTTATTAAGAGAGTCCTATGTCTTACTCACAATTCCAATAGCATTTTTTTAAAAAAAAATAAGGGTAAACATCGCAATCCATTAGGCCCCTATCTCAGGGGTCACACGTTGGGGAGGGAGGAAACTACTTTGGATATCAAAGTCCATATCAACAAGCCTAAAAATCAAGTCCAAGGACATAACTGTGTACAAAGCACAACATATGCATCCCCCAAGTTGAACCCCGGTGGAGAAAGCAGGAGAGGCAACACTTGACGATCCGGTTGAGTGCTCTTTGGTTCATTGTCCCAATAGTTACCTCAAGTGCAATTAAGGAATTATTGAAGACCAAAAAAAAAGGTAAAGTAGTTGTGGTTTATCGTTATGGCCTCGTCTTTTATGATCATGTTGGTAACAATTCAAATACATTGATAAGAGAAATCAAACGACAAAATTGAGTTGAATTCGAGGGAACAATAAGTCAATAATGCACTGGACTCAACTAGGGCATGCCTAAACATCAAAATCAGAGAAATCAGCCAAATAAAACTTAAAAAAGCATTTTATAGTTTATATTGGTTAGTTTTAATTAAAAGTACACCAGAATTATATTTGAAACTAGTATCCACCCATATTTTGCGCGGTGTAATTTAATATTAGAATATATTTTTTAAGAAAAATGAAATTGGGTAATCACCCCTTCCATCAAAAAAGAAACAGAAAATGTTAGAGGATGAATCCTTATAAATAACAAGCGATTGATGATATAATGTATATAATTACAATATAGATATAGTAGTGAGAAGGATCAAAAGGAAGAAACAAATTACATGTGCTGATGTGCATCATTTGCCATCCAAATTCTACCATTACTTCAAAACACTGCAACAAAGCAAATTGATGAGCATTCTAAAACACAAAGCTAAAACACAAAATCCCCTCCAAAATTAGTTCAACATTAGTCTTCTAAAAGTGCCTTTTCTTCAGCTTCATGAAGATACACTCGCCAACGCAATCAAGTATTAAAATAACCTGCCTTCCCATAGTTTGCATCTCTAAACTTAATGGCAAGGGCGTCCATGGTCGTTGAAGGCTTATCAAACTTTTGAAATGTGTGTGTCTGTGCACACACACACACACACATATATATGTAATTATGTATATATGTGTATCTATATATATATATGTGTGTGTGTGTGTGTGTGTGTATATAGAGAGAGAGGGTTCGCTACAAAAAAAAAAAAAAGGTCATGTTTCCACTCTTATTTAACTACACATGGCTAAGTATAGCAGAAAAATAAGCAAAAATGAGCTCCTATAACTATTCCCACACATAATAAGTGAGCAAAAATATAACCACTCTTATAAGAGTGGTAGTAACTAATTAAGGTATGTCCACGTATATTAAGTGTGGAGATGTGTATCGGATATTAAGTGTGGTAACTATTTTTTTATTTTCAAAATTAATTTTGAGTTTCATCACGAAACCAAAGTTAAACTTTTGGCCTGCCAACGCATATCATCGATCGACATTCATCATATCTCACATCCCTCACACAAAACCCTAGTCTGCTCTGGTTCTGCTCGCGGTGAGGGTTCCGACGGTGCTTGTACTCGGCGGCGAGAGTTTCGGCATTGAGCAGCCGTTCGTTGCTCTGCTTCGTGTAGCCCTGACTTGCAGCCCTGCATCACCGTTTACCCCGCTGCTACATTCTCATCGTCGACGGTGGTCATGTTGGCAGCTAGAACTCCAGGCGTCAATGTACTACTGGCGGCGAGAATTCAGACCCTCGGCTTTCTCCTATCCCCCGTTTTTATATAGGGCAACATTCAATTGGTGAAGTTTGCAGGTGCAGTTCTTCTCATCTCCTATTCCCGTTTTTATATGACTTGTTGCTCTCCATTCTAATTGATTTTCCTCACCATCATATCTCTAGGGTTTGAATGATATTGATGCCAAAATTGAGGTTTGCTTTGAATTGTATATGGGAAGGCCAATTGTCGATAACCGATCTCTCAGTTGTTCAAGCAAGTACCGTTTTCTTTTGTTATTGAATTGATGATAAATTGAATGTCATATGCTTTATAGTTGCTACATTGCAATTTCGTGAAGTAGATTGTGATTTAGCCTTGTAATTGTGTTTCTCGATTTTGGAGAAATGCAACCATATTCATCTTGCTTATCACTCATATTGTTGTGCTTCTCTGAAATTTAAGGTATAATAATGTTGATTAAACATTATTGAAATAATGGAGGGTTATGATTTTCTCTCCTTTCGTATTGTAATTTACATTGGAGAATTTGACATATTTTATAACTTTTGTCTGTCTAATTTTAATAACTTGTTGGATTCATAGGGTATTTCCTGAATTAGGAGCAAGAATTAATGGTACTTGTGTTGTTTGTTTACAAAATGAAGGAAGAGTCGGTGAGGGCCTAATATGTTTTAATGCGTAATTCATTTTCTGATTGCCTTCATTAGCCATGAGCATTGGTAATCATCACTCGCCAACATTGTGTTCTAAATGCTGAGGCTTTACAATCTCTATGTTCTTCGTATTGTATCTGTTAGCATGACTATTTTTCCAAGCTGTGGTGCATTTGTTTGTTACATATAAAGTGAGAAATTAAGAGATATAAATTGCTGGATGCTGAGAGCAGGTTATGTTTTTGGTTTTGACTTTGTCTCTGAATGCTGAGAGTTTACAACTCATGTGATCTTTGTTTCGGTCCAGAATGCTGAGTGTGTACAAGTAATGTTTTTCTTCATTCTCAGAAAGCAAAGCGTTGTCTATATTTGTAGTTTTCAGATTATAATCAATTATGTCTTCTAAACCTCATAAATTCTATACGGAAGCTCAACCCTTCTGTTCTTGTTCTTGCTGGTGATTGTCGGTAAAATTACAGTTTTGGGTGGCAGGTATTTGAGCTGTTGTGCTTACAATTTTGTTCGGGGCTTACAATTCCTATGTTCTTTGTAGTATGTCTGTTAGCATGATTGTTTTTCCAAGCTGAGGTGCATATGTTGGTTACATATCAAGTGAGAAATTGAAAGATACAAATTGCTGAATGCAAAGAGCTGATTATGTTTCTGATTTTGAGTTTGTCTCTGAATGATGAGAGTTTACAACTTATATAATCTTTATTTTGGTCCAGAATGCTGAGTGTGTACAAGTAATGTTTTTCTGCATTATCCGAAAGCAAAGTGTTGTTTATATTTGCAGTTTTCAGATTATAATCAATTATGTCTTCTAAACTTCATAAATTTTGGACGGAAGCTCAACCCTTCTGTTCTTGTTCTTGCTAGTGATTGTTGGTTAAATTACAGTTTTGAGTGGTAGGTATTTGAGCTGTTGTGCTTTCAATTTTGTTCAGGGTTTACAATTCCTATATACGTTCTTCGTATTATGCATGTTAGCATGACTGTTCTTCAAAGCTGGCATACGTAGGTTACATCTAAAGTGAGAAATTAAGAGATATAAATTGTTGAATGTTGAGAGCTAATTATGTTTCTGATTTTAGCCTGTCCTGAATGCTGAGAGTTTATGACTCATGTGATCTTTATTTTGGTCTAGAATGCTGAGTGCGTACAAGTCACGTTTTTCTTCATTCTCAGGCAGCAAAATGTTGTTTATATTTGCAGTTTTTAGATTATAATCAATTATGTCTTCTAAATTCCATAGATTCTGGATGGAAGCTGAACCCTTTTATTCTTATTCTTGTTGGCAATTCCTGGTGAAGTTACAGCTTTCGGTTGTGGGTATTTAAGCTATTGTGCTTACAATTTTGTTAGGGGTTTGTTTTTAGTGCCTGATATAATTTTCTTTCTTTAAGTGAGATGCTTTTGCAGTAATCTATCTTCAGCTCGGGTTTTGGTTTCTTTCTTTAATTGTTGGCATCACCCTGGATTCATTTATACTTTCAATGCGCTGAATTTTTTTTCTTGAATCAAGAGATTAGGTTGTCTAATTTGACAATGTAAATTTGCCTTTTGGGTTTACCTTCTTATGGATGGATTTACTTTGTCAATGGAAACCTTAATGTACTTTATTAAATTGGTTATGAAATTACTCTTATGCAGAAAAACTTCAATGATAACTACCTAGCCCTTGGATTAGACATGCGTACTTCCCTCAAAAACATACTTTCATATTGGTGAGCTTAACTCTAACATGCTGCCTCTCTTCCGCTTACTATCATTCTCCATTAACACGTAAAGGATCTTAGAAGAAGTTGCTTTGATAAATGCTAGAGAACTTGAAATGGGAGCGTTGCAGACTGAATCATTACGACTTGAAGCAGCTTGACATATCCCTATAATTTTGAGGTAATTAAGAGACAAAATATCCCTTTCTATCTCTATTGTGGCTTTATTGATTTCTTGGATTTGTTGATGGTAATGGGTTGTTAGATTTATGGATTTGTGTTGGTTACTCCAGGCGTGTGGTCTGTTGAGTTCATTTGCTCCGACTTGTAGCCGTTGAGATTTCTTATTGTGTTTATGAAATGTTGTAAAAGGAAAATATCCAAGTTTTAGGCAAAATTCTAGCGAATTTTTTCAAAATTAGAGAATATACTAAAAAAATAGCCTCAGGGTATAGATGTTACATAATGTTTTTAGAGCGAGAGTACCTATTTATGAAGTCTAATGAATGTCACAGCTTGCAATATTCTTAGAAGTTTTTACTCTTATTGTTTGTTATACTTAACTCTAATGTATGAGTTTGGTGGTTTTAGGTTGAAGCCAAGGGCAGCATATCACAAAATCGGATTCGTGAAGTGTTCACTTTAAATTATTGAGTTTAACACCGTCTCATTAGTTCTATTTAGGTTCAATCTTATATATATGTATTGCAAACAAACTTAACTTTTAGGTAGTGGGCGTATACTTTATAGGCACGTTGAAATCAATTTATTAATAGTTGTTTGTATAGATCTTGTACTTTTTATTATGTGATTGAATACTAGTATTTTCAACTTAATTGATGACAATTGATTGGTTCACATTTATAATGTTATCATACTTTTTTGTATCAATTAAATTTTGGTCAAATATGTACTCTCTCTCTCTCTCTCTCCCCCTATATATATATATATATATTACAATGCGTCATTAAGTATAATTTATTTGCACTTTTTAAAACAATGACTTGTTATTTCTTTTTTATGAAAAATTTTCTGCCAAAATTAGTTGTCCGCTTAAATTATTTGAAAGTTAGTTATCGAATACATAATGCCACACTTATAAGTGAAGGAGTGGTGAAAATGATTTTTCGCTTAGAGGGTACTCTAGCCACGGATACAAGTGAGGGAAGCTATCTACACCTATAAGCGTGGTAGATGATGCAGTCTTTCACGGATATAAGTGTGGGTACTACATTGACTGCTACGCTTATTAAGTGTGGCGAATTTTTCACCACTGATACCCTATGCACGCTTACCTTAAGCGTGGCAAATAGACTTTGCCACAGGCATGAGTGTGGAAGGATGCAATTTTAGAAGTGGATAGATGCAACATTTCTTGTGGTGGTTAGAGGGAGTGTTTTTGGGGGCCTGGGGGTATCTACCTTGCATGCTTATCTCACCTCCATGAACCAACCTCCTCACATTGATAGGAGCCCTTACCGCTCAGTGACAAGTACAAAAACAAATTGTCGTGCTTAAAGGAAACCTCACTCTGCAAAGTCTATTACCTCAACATCACACAAGCACAAAGCTATAGGAATGTGTACTTCAAGTTTTAGGCATATCCTCAATGCAGCAAATAGGTATAGCAATTACATGAGTTTCAATCCATTTTGCTAGTTACAGAACAAACCGTTAGAATAAGCTTGAATGGCCAGACTTAAGCATATATGAACTTGCCGCATTTAACTGAATGTATGGCCTATCAACATTTTAAAACCATGAAATAGGAGAAAATTAAAAGCCTTACCGTAACACATGTTTGCTGTAAACTACGTTCCTTGCTTTCTCCTTAGACTCCATTGAAAAACCAAATATTATCCATAAGTACAAACATAGTAACCTACTTGTTTCCCTAACAGTTCAATGCACTCCCAATCGGACGTCACAACCCAGCACATGATTTTAGCTCTGATAATTCAAGTTGCATAGGACCCGCACTAATGTAAAAGCAGGTTTGATTTCATAATACACAAATTAAAAGACATACACCAAAAGGGAGAAGTGGAAGATGATAAGAGGTAGCCAATTCTAGGGTGTGCAAATTACGCATCAAAATCATCAAAGCTAACCATGTGCATAAATAAACAACAAAAAGATATTTAAAGAATAAAAAATGAGTGCTCAGTCTATCCAATTCATATGATTGAATCAAATGGAAACTTACAATTCATAACCAAAATAAAATCAAAAATCAAAATGATTAAATTAAAACTGAAGGGATGAAGAATAAGAACTTATACCACTATAACATAGTCATTGCTAACACCTACATACACATTTACCTGAAATCACATAGTAAGCAATACCACCTGAAACCATCTACTGACATGCTTGCTTGTTATATAGCTAAGGATTAGATATAAAAGCCAAAAAAAATTATATAATTAACAAAATAACAAAAAATCATTAATTTTGATCTTGTACTCTATATATATATATATATATATAATATATATATATATATATATATATATATATATATATATATATAATATAAATCCAAATTTCTCTGCCTCCAAAGTTCCGTCTTTAGTTTTGAAATGGTGGGATTCTAATGCCATACTTTGAAAATCAAATCGAGAAAATCAAAAGGCTCCGATATTGAGTCATTTGATTTTCGAAAAATTGACAACAGGAAAAACTAAAATGCAAACATGTGAATTAAATGGAATCAATATCATCTAACGATGGGGCAATCCCGTATCCTTAGTGTAATGCCTTTTCTTATCATCAGAAGTCAATTTAGAAGTTATACTATAACCAAATGTCCCACAATCACAAGATTAATCCAGTGAATAAATTTCCTATTCTTTTAATATGAAAATTCGAATACCCTGAAAACACAAAATAGGTGATGGGAAAGAGGGATTACATAGGTACTAATTAACAGAGTCCGACCTACAAGTTGAGAGATTTATTGTTGTCGCCACCATCAACAATTGAAGATGAAGTAGAAGAAAGGAATTCCCATTTGTCTATTCACCCAATACGTTCCTTATGATTTTGCAATACACAAAAATGGAGACATAAATTAGCCAAAGAGAAGAAAATTTTTATCTGGTAAATAACATGGTCACATGGACTTGTAAAACATATGAGAGGAAAAATCTTGAATAAACTATTGTCCATAGAAATGGAGCGAAGGAAGACGAAGGTGGATTGACAGATGATAGAAAGAAGTGTGAAAAGACTTGAGGATAGGGATGTGTCACTGGAGGAAATGTGAAGAATCAGGAGAGAGAGAGAGATTGACGTGTGGAAGTGGGATTGAATATTATATTTTTGGAATTTTTTTTCCTGCAGATAGTTTGTTGATGGCCTTGTTTGACAAATAATTATTAGCTATTAGTTTTTTGTATTAGCTGTCATATATTAGTTGTTTGAATTAGTTATTCGTATTAGTTATTTGAATTAGCTATTTGTAAAAAAAAATTACTTGATAAAATTAGCTGTTTCTAAGAAAAATATTTGGTAAAATTCTATTCATATCCTTATCTCTAAATTACTTCTTACTAGAACATATTTTTTATTTATTGGTTAATTTCTCTTTCAAAAGAATTAAATTGGTATCATAGTTATAAATAAACTTCATTTATGATCACCAAAAAAAGGGGGGGACTTCCTTATCTTTATTGATAAGGCTTTACTTTCTTACTAAATTCTACATAACTTATATTCATTGTGTATCTTATTTCTTTTCAATTTATGCTTTTGTAAATGATGCCAATATTTTATAATGTTATTTTGTTTGTTTTATTTTTTGATTTATAAATTGAAATTAAAATTCATATGAATTGCTAATGATCTTGTCTTTATTAGATTCAATTCATACAAAAATAGTATCAAATGTTACCGTTTTGGATCGATCAAAGGCTCATTGTCTAGATAATCGGAAGGGGGACAAAACAATCTAAAGTATAAGTATTAAATGCTCATAAAGGTGCATGGTGAGAGAACCAATAAACTTGATATAATATCCTAACAAAATTAAAAAATCTACACCAAAAATGTATACTACTTGGCTAAAAAAATACAAATAATAAAAGAAACAATGCGACTTCAATAGTTTATTTTTATCTCAAAAAAATAAAAATAATGAAAATATCTTTACTCTTGTTAATCATTGAGATCTAAGTGGGTTTGAATACTACTAGTATAAACCTTCAAGGAACAATATGTACTACATACTATTTCTATTTTATAAAATAATATTATAAAAATATAATTTAATGGCATGTAATGTTATTTGTTTAAGCTTTTCGGTAAATATGTCATTTCTATAAAAAGTTCTTTTGAAAGGGCTAATGGAAATAACATTTTCAAAAAGAGTTATTTGGGGCTAAACAGCTATTTTAAACAATTATTTATCAAACACCCACTTAACTATTTGACTTGGTCAAAATAGTTGAAACACTCCCAAATAACTCTTTTTACCCAAAAAGTTATTTCTACCAAACCACCCTAATTTTTTCATCAATCAACACTACCTGTTAAACTTGTTGAGTTTAATGAATGCTAGAAAATAAACGAACCTCAGACATTCGCTCTCAGTAAAAAATAACAGTTAATGGGTATGGACATAAATGACGAACATTTAAATAAACTAGAAAAATATAAATAGTTAAAAAAACTAGCGTTATACCCTTACAATGTAAGGATGTCAGTTAATTAAATTTTTAATATATTATTGAGAGAATAGTTTTTATATAAAAGAAACAAACAATAAATTGATGTATTATATTATTTTGTTGATGTAAAAGTAAAGCGAGTCTTCTTTAGTTTTTTTTTCCCTATTAATAGCATACTTTTTTATTCTTAACTAATATCTACCTCACATTTTTGTTGTATTTGCATCATTAAATCATATATATTTTATGATTAAATTTTATTATTAAATAATAGAAAGGTATATGAGAAGTTACCTTATTAAATAGAATTAATATTGTATTAAGTTTACATCAATCCTACATAGCATTTTCTTTTTATTTTAAATCTCATGTAACATCCTATGTTGCATTAAAGTATCTCACATGGATATTCACTCTTATATGGCATCCTACATGGCAAACTTACGTGTCGCTTATACATGAGCTCAATCTAACTTTTATATATATATATATATATATATATATATATATATATATATATATATATATATGAATGATAATTTGAATTAAAAGATTAGTGGCTAGTTGAATTAAAAGATTAGACCACTAATAGTTGGCATAACTGATAAGGATTGGGTAGGGACGTATGGTCATGAGAAGGGACATGTGTTTGATTTTTACTATCAGTGTTAGGGCTTGTCTTGCTGGTGAACAATTTGTAAATCCTTTGCAAATCAATACCAGTGCATTGAGCCCTAACCGTAGTATGTTGAATGGGTAAATAGTACGAACAAAGTTTTCTGTGCCTTCAAGAAGACCCACATCATCGCCACTACTTAAAAGGGCAAGATTTCTTTCTCAGCGCAAGTTAAAAAAAAAAAAAAGTAAAATATACTGTATTTGTGAATTTTCGCTAATGAAGTTGACAAAGCCTATACCATATTCCTAAAGTATATACGCCCACAGATCATATCAGCGTGACATATTAAAAATTGTATATATGACAAATACATGTTGCAAATGTACACACATGGTAAGTAGGAGTACACATGCACTCTCAGATGTATGGTATACATTACCTGAAGTTGATGAAGCCTTAGAAATTTTAATTAAAAATAAGGGGATGACTCTCTCGTACATTAATCTATGTCTCTAAATTCAATAAATATAAATAGATTCTATAAATTAAAGATCTCTTTCAAACCAAAGAAAAAGAATAGATTCTATAAATATAAATAGCATCTAAAACTGATCAAAAACAGGAAAGAAAGAAACACACACGCGCGCACACACAAAGTAACAATTACCATTCTAGTAGCTTGAGATGCCTTCTCTCACGAAGCTATGCATATGAATAGCATCTTCTTTCCTTCAACATGTAATAACAACAGTGTCCAAGTTAAACCCGTCAACTACCTACTCCTCTCATAAAAACCCTTTTTTGGCTCGAGGTTAGGATTTTCCAGCCATGATAGGCTTAGAAGATGTATACAAGGTCATTGTAGCCATGGTGCCTCTCTACGTTGCATTGATCCTCGGATATTGCTCGGTGAAGTGGTGGCGTCTCTTTAGCCCTGACCACTGTGATGCCGTAAACCGTCTTGTCTGTTACTTTACCCTCCCTTTGTTCAATTTTGACTTTACGGCTCACAGTGACCCTTTCCGTTGGAACTACAGGTTCTTAGCAGCCGATGCCTTGTCGAAAGTCATCATAGTGGTCGTCATTGCCCTATGGGCTAAGTGCAGCACAAAGGGTAGCTACTGTTGGTCCATAACGAGCTTCTCTTTATCGACCCTAACTAGTTCCCTAGTCGTAGGAGTACCATTGTTAGGGGCCATGTATGGCCCTCTAGGGGTTGATCTAGTTGTTCAATCCTCCATCACCCAAGCCATCATCTGGCTCACCGTTCTCTTGTTTGTCCTTGAATTTTGTCGATCAAGGACTGATATTTCCGTCATGAATTACACCATAGAAGCCGATGCAAGACTAGAGAAGGATTTAGAAGGAAAAACAGATGATCGAAACGAAGTTGAGGATGAAAATAATATTAGTAAAAGACCAACATCGATATGGTATTTGATGAAGGTTGTCGGGCTAAAGTTGGCTTACAATCCCAACTCTTATTCTTGCATTGTAGGCATTGCTTGGGCCTTAATCGCTAGCAAGTAAGTTTAATTTTTTCACAAATATTTTGCCAAAATATGGTCTGTATTTATTATTAACAAATAGGATTAATTGTCCATGGAAATATTTTTAACTCCACAAAATTAATTTGTCAATGACAAAAATAGGTTCCATATTAAAATGCCAAGCATAATTGATGGATCAGTACTCCTCATGTCAAAAGCTGGGACAGGCACCGCCATGTTTAGTATGGGTAAGCTATATTTAATTGGATTATCTGCTTCAGCTACTGTTAGCTCATAAAAGAATATAATTTTTCATTACAGATTTTCTCTATTTAGAAAACTCGAACTGGAGACCGTACTTAAGGAAAATAAATATCAAACTACTTGAATCAACCTGTATTTAATTTGTTCACATAAGACATACTTTAAGCAATAAATCTTAATGCCTATGACAAAATATAAAACTTCTACATTTAATTTTGCCTCTAATATTTTCTTTCCTTTTTGATAACTTTGAAGATTTCATGAATTTTCCACTATTTTGATGGGCCTTCCAAGTTTTGATTAGGGTTGGAAATTGTTCTTTGAGGATTAAAACATAAGCAAAATGATAAGTGTCTTGCCACAAGATACTTCATAAGTGTCTTATTTTAACTTAAAAATCATACTATTATGTTTCTAAATTAAAAAAAGGGAAAGATTAAATAGCAGAAGTATATTACAACTTATAAATTATATAAAATCATCTTTTTATCTATAATTTATCACATTTCTAAAATACGCGTATCATATGTACTCACGGATAGGGTTAATACTATTAGGGTATCATTTAATAATTTATCGGCGTAGCCGGTGAATATTTAAGGTAAGCAATTCATAATTAAGTGTAATCATTAAAAAATTTATGATTTTAAATTATAAAATATGTTAAACTATGATGAGGCAAGACACTTAAGAGTGTCTTGTGGCAAGACATATATCACTACCCTAAAACATAAATGTATACTTAATTCTTAATAAACACAGTGTATTGAGTCTATTGACATATGAATTTGGGCATATCGAAGGGATGTTCATGGCATTACAAGAGAAGCTAATAGCATGTGGACCAAGCCTAACCATATTTGGGATGGTATTAAGGTTCATTGCTGGCCCAGCCGCCATGGCTATGGGCTCCATTCTGGTTGGTTTGCATGGAGATGTACTACGCGTGGCCATTATCCAGGTACATATCGACTTACAAATCTATCTTAGGTAACTCAACTACTAAAATCTACTTGGTACGGTTGATACCGTTTTTAACTTGATTAAATACATGTTCATCCGTCATGACATATGGAATTTTTATTGTGTTCTTGTTATTATTGAATGGCGTTTTGTGTGTGATTACTTATAGTCTTCAGATTTTGTAATTTAAATTTGCAGGCAGCCTTGCCACAATCAATCACTTCCTTCATATATGCAAAAGAGTACGGACTACATGCAGATGTGCTTAGTACAGCGTAAGTATTCGTACCAATCCAATCAAGTCATTTACTTTGGATATATTACATACGATTATTTTCCTTTTTTGTGCAAAAAAGAGAAGATTTCATTAAGAATTGATAAATAACCATAAAATATCCACAAAATATATTCAACTCAAACAATTACAAATTGTAATGTCAAAATACAATCTCCATCTTGAAAGAACTATTTTTACATCCACGGATCACCTGGTTTTTCAAGTCCGTTGTTTCAAACTACAGCCTGTGAAAAAAGATCTATGCATTTGCAATAAAATCTTCCTAGAATGAGATATGTTGATCAAGTGTGGCTAGCCTCCTCAAGCAAAATCTTCTTGTGACCTTGTAAGGTACGGCATTTGAATTGCTGAATTTCATTCATTATAAAGCCGCTTTGTAAAAAGCACTTCATCCCTTTCAATCAAACTAACTAAAACATAAAAGTAAATTTAAAACTCTTATAATCGGAGCAAGAAAAGAACTCTCACAATCAGAGAGTTAATTACGACTAAATACATAAAAAAAAAAAAGGCTATATATTAAGAGAAGATTTAAAAAAAAAAAAAGGATAACAAATATTACAGTCACGATTGCCGGAAAGCAGACCATCCCAGCCTTCACCACTAAATTCGAGACAGGGGGCATGGAACGAATAAAGAGAAGATGATGAAGGATTTTATTCTTAAAATAAACTCAACTAATGAAAATTTAACATTTGTTTTTTTCTTGCAATGCATGCCACACATACATCAATCACTAATTTGTCATTCAGGAGTGAAAAGGAATTCACATAAAGTCACAAATTTTTTTTTAAAAGAAAGGGTTTATTTTTTTTATTGGTCAATTTTAAAATACTAATCTCAACCCACTTCAACCTACTTCAACCCACTTCAACCCACTTTAATCTACTTCAGCCCACTTCCACTATTTTAACTAAGTTTAATTTATCACATAGAAAAATTCAACCTACTTTAACCCACTTCAATATATTTCAACCCACTTTACCTTTTTATCCACTTTAGTTTACCCACAAAAAGAACATACCCTAAGTATGTATAATATTCCAAAAAAAAAAATGGGAGAGAGAGGGGGGGAGAATATTCCTAATGTTGGAGATGTTAATTTGAGCTTTTCTGACATGCTACATGTTTAATTTCTGCAGGGTGATATTTGGAATGATGGCATCACTACCGATTTTGATTGCATATTTTGCGGTGCTAGAGACTTTGCACTGATTCTCAATGCGTACTTAATCCGTACCAAAAACGACTCACCGAATCCAACCATTTATCAAAGAAAGTGATTCAATTTGGTTCATTGAACTCCATAAACAAGACAGAATTGTGTATCAGTTTTCAACTTTTTCTGTTTGTATTTTTGCTCTGCCATTGATGGAGACCATCAAGTCAAGGAGTCTAATGCTACTGAGGAGAGCAAGGAGGGTCAGAGGAGTGTCAAGGAGGTCAAGAAAATCTACACCATGGTCAGAAATGCCCTAATTCATAACCATATTCTACTGTCCAGTTCGTCCAGAAACAGGGCCGGTTCTGTGCACCTTTTGCAGCAAGAGGAATTGGGGGATTTTAATGGGACCTTCACCCTCTTCATGCTTAAGAAGTCAGCTTTCAAATAAAAAAGGTTTCAAGTCATTTGGAGTCCATTTGGTTGGTCAAATTAAGCCCTATAGTAAACCGGCCAGAATCCAATCTAGTTTGGACCATCTGGACTCTACGGCCTATTTCTTTCAAACAGCTAATCCAAATCCAATGAAACTTTTTCCATTGGAAAATAGATCTTTAAGCTTTCATTTGACTCCTAAATTATCGAATTTGGATCACAAACAAGAGAGTTATGACCCATTGAATCTGACCCTACTGCTGTGAGAAAGCGCTGAATACTAGGAATAATTAATGCATGGGGAAACTTCAATCCTAGGGACTTAATCCACGTCCCCCTTACTCCCAATACTGATACATCCTATGCTAAGTGGGAAATTGAGTTTAACAAGCCTCCAAGCTGATGGAATCAAGTTCTCAAGCCCTAATTATCCGTGTTGCATTGTTTTCTTTTAATTTTACTTTGTAATTTGTTTCTTGCATTTCCTATTCTAGCCTAGTAAGTTGTGTTCGTGTCTTTTCATATGTAAGGCCAGCTCTATAAAAGGTCATATCTGAGTTTGTTTCATCAAGCAATTATCAATTATCAAGTACAATTTCAAGATTGAGTTCAAACACTCTTTCTTCCTCAAATCCCTAGTTCTATATCTTGAGATTGGCCCCTCAAGTGGTGTTCTAGGTCTCTTTATCTCAATTAGATGGTGATTCAATTCTGTATCTTAATTGATCTAAGGAGATTGCCCAAGTTCTTAGCAAGAGTGGCTCCTTTGGATTATCTCTTGTCTTAAGTTCTTGCTTTATCTATTCCCATTTGCTTGCATTCTGCCAAATCATCCACAATCTGTCCGAGTTACAAACTTGCTGATTTGCTCATTTACAATTTGTTTTGCTAGAAGCACTCTGAGCTCTATGTATTTGGAGTGATTGGTGATGCTAGATACATCAATTGGTATCAGAGCCTTGGCTACCCTCTTGTGGCCAAGCTTCCCAAACCTAAACACAACCCTTTGCCCAAACACATAGCCCACAAAGAACCCATATATTCTGATCAGAATGTCATCTAGTCTCACATCTAAACAAGTTGCCGAGCAAGCTCTAAGAGAAAGGGCTGAGATGGAGGCCCAAGTTAAGTATCTTCAAACTCAACTTGGCTAACTTTTAAAAGAGAAAAGGAGGTGGAATAGAAGCTCCAACAGCCCCCATAACCGTGTTGATTCTGATGAGTCCGAGAGGGAGGAAAACAGCATCCAAGGGAGTTCAAGTGAAGAAGTCACCATTAGCAGACCCCATGGAAGGTGTGAAGGCAACTTTGGAGACTTCAAAGTTGATATCCCTGAATTTGAAGGCCAATTGGATCCAGATCACTTCTTGGATTGGCTTCAAACCGTTGAGAGAGTCTTTGAATATAAAGACATTCCGAATGACAAGAAGGTAAAACTTGGACTAAAATGAGAGACAAACTTAAGTTTAAGTTTCTACCTTCCCATTACCTTCAAGACAACTACTTGAAACTTCATCATTTGAAACAAGGGACCAAGAGTGTAGAGGAGTACACTAGGGAGTTTGAAAAACTCCTATTGAAATGTGATTTGAGGGAAGATGATGCTCAAACTATAGTGAGGTATTTAAGTGGTTTGGATGAACATATTGCTCATGTTGTTGAATTGCACCCCTATACTTCTCTTGATGACCTAAGCTCTTTGGCTTACAAAGTTGAGCAACAAAGGAAATCCAAAGGAAAGGGAGCCATGTCCAAGCCTACCCCACGGCCTTTTCCTTCCCAAAGACCACCCTAGTTTGCTCCTAAGCCTCAAACACCTCCACTGCCCAGCAATACCCCCTACTGCCCCCATAACTTCTATAAAATTACCTCCCAAACCAAAGGACAAGATCCGGTATTTTAGATGCCAAGGCCTAGGGCATATTGCTTCTGAATGCCCTAATAAAAGAAGAGCATCCCTTGCTGAATATCAAGCTTCTTAAGAGGAGCTAAATGAGGAGGAAGAAGAAGGAATGGAGGTGTGCTTGGTTAAAAATGTAGAGGAAGTTGAGGAGGGTCCGAACGAAGGTGAACTTTTGGTGATTAGGAGAGCTTTGAGTGGCTTTGCTATTCAAGATGACATGGAGCAAAGAGAGGCCATTTTCCACACTAGATGCACCGTGGGAAGCAAAGTATAAGTATGCTCACTCATCATTGATGGAGGGAGTTGTGCCAATGTTGCATCCAAACCATGGTGGACAAGCTCAAGCTCACAGTCACACCCCATCCTAAGCCTTACACTATCCAATGGCTCAATCAGGATAAGGGAATGCAAATCTGTTCTCGTTGTCTTATTTCTCTTTCAATTGGAAAGAACTATAAAGATGAGATTTGGTGTGATATTGTGCCCATGGATGCTTACCATATCATATTGGGGAGACCTTGACTCTTTGATAGAAGAGTCATACATGATGGTCGGATGAACACTTATACCTTCTATAAAGACCACAAAAAGATCACCCTAACTCCTCTCAAATCTGCCCACTCTCCTAAACTCAAAGACAACCCCCATATGGATGTTTTTCTTGCCACTCTCCTAAAGGCCCAATACTATGAATTTGAACCTTTTAAAGAGTGGATTTTGATGCAATCAGAACAAACGGAACCTACTATCTATGCTCATCCTTTATTTACCCACTTCTACAAACCTTCCAGCATGTCTTTCCACAAGAAATCCCTCATGGGCTACCACCACAAAGATCCATCCAACACAAAATAGACCTCATTCCCGGCTCTACTCTCCCAAACAAACCGGCCTATAGAATGAACCCTCAAGAGACTCAAGAAATCCAACGGCAAGTGGATGATCTTCTATCCAAGGGATTGATTAGAGAGAGTTTGAGTCTATGTGCTGTCTCGACCTTACTTGTGCCTAAGAAGGATGGGAGCATGAGGATGTGTGTGGATAGCCGTGCAATCAACAAGATCACAATCAAATACCACTATCCCATTCCAAGGTTGGAGGATTTACTTAATGAACTTCATGGAACCACCATATTTTCCAAGATTGATATTAGAAGTGGCTACTACCAAATCAGAATATATGAAGGAGGTGAATGGAAAACGGCTTTTAAAACCAAGGGAGGCTTGTATGAATGGTTAGTCATGCCCTTTGGCTTGACTAATGCCCCTAGCACCTTCATGAGATTGATGAACCAAGTACTCAAACCGGTGATTGACAAATTTATTATTGTCTATTTTGATGATATACTCATCTATAGCCGAAGTGAGGAGGAACATGTTCAACATCTTCGTGAGGTACTCACCATCCTATCCAATGAGAAGCTTTATGGAAACCTTAAGAAGTGTCATTTCTTCACTCTTCAAGTGGTCTTTTTGAGATATGTTGTTTCTGCCCAAGGGATCCAAGTTGATGACAGCAAGATAAAAGCTATCCAAGAGTGGCGAGTATCCATGTCAATTCAGCAAGTTCGGAGTTTCCATGGCTTGGCCTCATTCTATAGAAGACTTGTGAAAGATTTTAGCACCATCGTTGCCCCCATGACCGAGGTGCTAAAAGGCAAAAGCTTTGAGTGGACGGATCAAGCCCAATTTGCCTTTGAAGAGATTAAGAGAAAGCTCACTAGTGTACCTGTTTGGGCTTTGCCTGATTTTTCCAAGGTCTTTGAAGTGGAATGTGATACTTCAGGAATTGGAATTGGGCCTGTCTTGTCCCACGAGAAGAGGCCTATAGCCTTCTTTAGTGAAAAGCTAAATAAGGCTAAAAGAAAGTATTCTACATACGACAAGGAGTTCTATGCAATAGTCCGAGCACTGGAGCATTAGCGGTATTACCTAGTTGAAGGAGAATTCATTTTACATTCTGATCATAAGGCCTTGAAATACATTCAAGGGCAGCACAAACTCAATCCAAGGCATGCTAAATGGGTTGAGTATCTCCAATTCTTTCACTTCATAATCCATCACAAGGCCGACAAGTTGAACAAAGGAGCAGATATACTTTCAAGAAGGTATCTTTTACTTTATGTTTTAAGTACTAAAGTTCTTAACTTTGAGATTGTAAAGGGCATGTATCCTACTGATGAAGACTTCAAAGAGATCTATGAGAAGTATTCCAAGCATGCTCATGGGCTGTTTCATTTAGAAGAAGGCTTCTTATTCAAAGGGTCTCAACTTTGCATCCCTAAGTGTGGCTTTAGGGAGCTTCTTATTCAAGAACTTCATAAAGGGGCTCTAGCTGGTCATTTCGGAGTGGAGAAGACTTGTGCCATGCTCAAAGAACACTACTATTGGCCGCACATGTCCAAAGATGTTGAGCACTTTGTGAAGAGATGCTCCGTATGTCAAATGGCCAAGAGTCATATCTTACCTCAAGGCCTATACTCTCCTCTTCCCATACCTCAAGCTCCATGGGAGGATGTGAGTTTAGACTTTATCACGGGATTACCAAGAACTCAAAGGAACAAGGATTCAATCATGGTAGTGGTAGATCGATTCTCCAAAATGGCTCACTTCATCCCATGCCATACTACCAATTATGCTTCCCACATTGCTAATCTCTACTTTAGAGAGATCGTAAGACTCCATGGTATCCCCAAAAACATGGTTTTGGATAGAGACAGCAAGTTCCTTGGCCATTTTTGGCTCACTTTGTGGAGAAAGATGGGCACTCAACTCAAGTTTAGCACTACTTGCCACCCCCAAACCGACGGACAAACAGAAGTGACTAATAGGACTTTAGGGACCTTGCTTAGAGTCCTTGTCAAGAAGAGTATAAAAGGGTGGGATGAGTTGCTACCCCATGCGGAGTTTGCCTTCAACCGAGCACCTAGCAAGGCCACTCACCTCTCTCCTTTTCAAGTGGTGTATGGACAGAATCCAAGAAGCCCATTGGATCTCACTCCCATTCCAAATCCCACCAAATTCAATTGGGAGGCCGAGAAGCGAGCCAAGGAGATTCAGGACTTGCATGCTCAAGTGAGAGATAGGATTGCTAAGTCCAATGATCAAGCCATGAAGCAACCAAACAAGCACAAAAAGGAAGCCCATTTCCAGCCTGGAGACTTGGTATGGATCCATTTGAGAAAGGAAAGATTTCCTAACAAGCCCAAGTCCAAACTAATGCCAAGATCAGATGGTCCTTTTGAGATCCTTGAGAAGGTTGGCCCCAATGCCTATGAAATTGACCTTCCTAGTGACTATGGAGTATCTGCCACCTTCAATGTGGCTGACCTCAGTCTATATTATGATGAGAATGAGGAACTTCCGAGTTTGAGGTCAAACTCCAACCTAGCCGGGGAGAATGATGGAGACCATCAAGCCAAGGAGTTCAATGCTACTGAGGAGGATAAGGAGGGTCAGAGGAGTGTCAATGAGGTCAAGGAAATCCACACCATGGTCAGAAATGCCCTAATTCATAACCATATTCTACTGTCTAGTTCGACCGGAAATAAGCCCAAATTTGTGCACCTTTTGCAGCAAGAGGAACTGGGGGATTTTAATGGGGACCTTCACCCTCTTCATGCTTAAGAAGTTAGCTTTCAAATAAAAAAGGTTCCAAGTTATTTGGAGTCCATTTGGTTGGTCAAATTAAGCCCTATAGTAAACCGGCTAGAATCCAGTCTAGTTTGAACCATCTGGACTCTACAGCCCATTTGTTTCAAGCGGCTAATCCAAATCCAGTGAGACTTTTTCCATTGAAAAATAGACTCTTCAAGATTTCATTTGACTCCTAAATCATCGAATTTGGATCACAAACAAGAGAGTTATGACCCATTGAATCTGACCCTGCTGCTATGAGAAAGCGCTGAATACTAGGAACAATTAATGCATGGGGAAACTTCAATCCTAGGGACTTAATCCACATCCCCTTTACTCCCAATCTGAAACATCCTATGCTAAGTGGGAAATTGAGTTTAACAAGTCTCCAAGCTGATGGAATCAAGTTCTCAAACCCTAGTTATCCGTGTTGCATTGTTTTCTTTTAATTTTACTTTGTAATTTGTTTCTTGCATTTCCTGTTCTAGCCTAGTAAGTTGTGTTTGTGTCTTTTCATATGTAAGGCCAGCTCTATAAAAGGCCATATCTGAGTTTGTTTCATCAAGCAATTATTAATTATCAAGTACAATTTCAGAATTGAGTTCAAACACTCTTTCTTCCTCAAATCCCTAGTTCTATATCTTGAGATTGGCCCCTCAAGTGGTGTTCTAGGTCTTTTTATCTCAATTAGGTGGTGATTCAATTCTATATCTTAATTGATCTAAGGAGATTGCCCAAGTTCTTAGCAAGAGTGGCTCCTTTGGATTATCTCTTGTCTTAAGTTCTTGCTTTATCTATTCCCCTTTGCTTGCATTCTGCCAAATCATCCACAATCTGTCCGAGTTACAAACTTGCTGATTTGCTCATTTGCAATCCGTTTTGCTAGAAGCACTCTGAGCTCTATGTATCTGGAGTGATTGGTGAGGCTAGATACATCAGCCATTGTAATGATCCATGTTAAGGAAATGTTTGTATTCAGATTAGTTATGTTGTGTCATTGAATTTGAAAGTTTCAATAACTAACATGCACTACTAGAAAAAAGGGTGTATTTAGACCGTATTTTTCCTTGATCTAGACGCTTGAAAGGGTTGAGAAAATTTCGGTTGACGCTTCTGAAAAGGGTCGAGGAAATGAAGGTCGAGATTTCTCGACCCTTTTTTTGGTCGACCTGTCCGAAAATGGCGACCCTTTTTGCGGACGACCTGTACGAAAATGTCGACCCTTTTTGGGGTCAACAATAGGTGCATTTCGACCCTTTCCACAGTGTTATTTTTATTTGAAGCGGGAATGCAAAATAATTTGGCGGGATTTATGGCAGCTCACAAAAGGGTCATAAATTATTCGCCTATAAAATAGAGATATATTTTAATTATTTTGTGGGTTAAATAATATATATATATATATATATATGTGTGTGTGTGTGTGTGTGTGTGTGTGTGTGTGTGTACATGCATGTTCTTTAGTTTATTTATATATGTTAAAAAAACACAAAATATATGAGATAGCCGCAAAAGATTACCAATTATCATACTGCAATTGGCATAATGTACGTACATAATTTCTTCATTTCAAATGTCACATGATAGCTAGGTTGATACAATAATCATGACTTACTATTAAGTAAGTACCAAATGTGACAAAAGAAGCCATAGGAAATTAGAGTCCTACATATGACGACATCAATTACCTAGCTAGTATTAATTACTAAAAATCAAGCTCTGCATTGCTCCTTCAAAGATCGAAGTGATATCCAACACAATCAAAAGAAAACCACAAGTCTGAAGTACTCAATTTGCCATGATGCAAAAGTCGTAAATTAATTTCTCAATCTGCAGACGTAGTCATCAAAAGTCTTGAGCAAGATCATTTCATCCACCTAATTGACTCGTGAGGTTGAGGTTGAAGGCCCAGTGTGCCCCGATTCATTGCTACGGTCATTCCCACTTGATTCTTGTTGAACCTAGAAGAAAGATTAGCAAAAAATACAACAATTAAGATTGAAACCTGATCTAAGTCATCCAAACTACAAAACAAATTTGTAGAAGGTGCCAAAGGTAAAAAAAACACCATATAAGAAAACACCATACAAACATAGAAGCATTACTGGCAGTAAAATCGAAATAAAAATGAGCATGGTAGTAAAACTTAAGCTTGTGCTCATTCTAATGTAAGTGAACTAAACCACTACGCGAGACTCTAAACTCTCTCCTCAGGTAAGACCTTAAACTCTGTCTTTTATGACTGGAGGTTTTGGGGTTGCATTATACATTACTTTATGACTTTAAACTCTCTCCTCAGGTAAGACTTTAAACTCTCTCCTCAGATTTTGGGGTTGCATTATACGAACATTAGTGCCTCCTAAGGAACTCCTAAGGCGAACAAAAGTAACCTAGAAGTAATAGTGGTTATAAATCCTGGGATAAAACGGCCAGAGTTCCGCCTGTATTTATGACGTTTACCAATTTTAGCATATGCTAAGTGTACCTGGGAAAACAACAATAAGCGACAGAGCACTAAACCAAGAGGTTTAGTGCCTCGGGCCACTCGCCCGGTTCACAACTACTCATTGAACTTGAGCAACATATATCAAAACAGCTACACCAAAATATCCAATTCCAAACAATAGTTGCTAACCAACGCAACCACCTCCAATGAAGCGAAAAACCAAATGTAGAACATTAGGATTTGAAAGACTAACCTGATCACCAGCCATACGTAGGGCCGCCTTAGTAGCATCTAGGAATTCATCTGTTATTTTTCCATCACGCACAGCCTTCAACATAAGCAAGAACATGGCCTTCTGTGATGCTAGTTCCTCTTTGACATGCTTGAGTTCCATATTGTTGTCAGGGAAGATGTAACCTCTTTTCCTAAGGATGCTATTTACACCAAATACATCATTTCGGTCCACATTAAAGCCAAAACCGATTGGTCGCTTGGGATTTTCTTCTTCATACATAAGCTCATCAAACACTTCATTCTCAATTTCCACTTGAGTTTTTGAGGGGGAAGAGTTGAGAAGTCGCTCTTGTACCCTTGCACTTGCCTCATTCTACCATAATTTAAGAGGAAATAAAATAAATATTATTACTAGACCAAAGAAACAAAAAATCCTAAAAAATTGACAAGTGAGTTGAATTAGAACACATACCAGAAAACTTTCAGTGCATGTATTAGCTACGAAGCCCCCACCTACTTTGCCATGTGTCTCTTTAAAGAACTCTAAATGTGTTGGCTCCCTTCCATGAGTTTCAACCTGTAATTACAAATCTCTTATAACATCGCCAAACCAAGAGGAAATTTTGACAATCGGGCAACAATTGCCCAAATTTGGAATAGCGATAGGATATAAATTGCGGAAGAAAAAAAGAAGGAAAACATACAAAGTCAGCTCGCTTTTCCGCGTAACTAGTGGAACCAGTTGTATGACAATGCGTTTGCGAAACTCTTGCATCTCTACCAATTTCTGCTAAAGTCTACAGATTAAAAAAAGAAAAATTCAAGGTATAAGCAAGTATAGAGATTAAAGAAAAAAATAACTCATTAATACAAGGAAAAAGAATAAGTAATCATACCTGATGTTAAAGGAAAAAAATAACAAATATGGACGTTCAAGGTATAAGCAATTATATAATTGTAATTGTTGTTAGATATATATACCTCATGTTCTTTTGAACACCAATAGTCAACCAATCGCATCCACCCATCACGAGAGTGCCCTTTAGGAACAAGTTCATACATGTCCTCTTTTGTTTTCTGTTCAGGTTTGAAGTGGTCTTTCTTAAAACCATGTTTATATTGCTTGAAATGTTTAGCAACATGTTTAAGGACACGTTTATCAAAGCACTTATCTGCTGGATATATGAACTTGGACTGCACATCATTTATAAGTCATAAATTTAGAATGAATAAACATGACAAATCTAAACTTTAGATAAATATAGGTTTACATGAGTTTTTAAAAAAACTTACTCGAACCAGTTGAACTATGTCGGCTTTGTATGTTTTGTTCAATTTGTGCCAGCTAATCGTCCCGATAGGGCAAAATCTCTCTAGCCTTGCAATGTAGCCAAGAAATCTCACGAAAATGTAGCCTCCCTTTCTAATAGGTTGGTTGTAGTTATTGAATGCCACACAAAATCTCACCCCTTGTTTGTAATTCATAACATCTCGAGGTAGAATTGATCCATTTATCACCTCCTCATTCCCTTGATCATCTGTTTAAAAAAAAAAAACCATTTAGAAGACATGTATTATGATAGTAACTAACTGAAAATAACAATCCAAAGCCTGAGAAAGGGTGTTTTGAGGCCAGGCAAAAATAACAGTTGGATAACAACCAAAAAAGTGTAAATTGTTTACCAACAGTCAGGACTTCTTCTTTTGCATCAAACTGTATGTTATCCTTCCAAGATAATCGAGAAGATCTGGTGGTTTTAGACATAGATGTCTTCTTCTGTTTCCCTCCAACATGACACTTTCCTTTATCAATAGATTGACTCGGAGAAGTCCTTGCTAAGTCTTCACTATTGCCATTTGAGGGAGATTCTCTGCTTGCTTGGCTAGGTATGCCTGTTTTTTGATGCATTTCTTGTTGTGTTGCACCTTTACCAACTTGTGAAGTTCCAATAACAGAAGAGGGCTGACAAGGTGGATTGGATCCTATAGTGGCAGAGGATGGCTGAAAAGGGCCAAATGTTACAGTAGATGAGCGAACCAGGGGCCGTGCTGCTGCAGTTTGAGAAGTGGGCATCTGTACGGGTCGTACTGCAGCAACGGAGGCAGCAGATTGCGGTTGGAAAGATGGCTGGGAATCTAAAACAAAAAACGTCCAACATTGTCACAAATACCAGAATATTAAATTTAGAGAAAGCTAAATCAATCAAAACTTTAAAAAAAAAGTTTTGATTAAAGTAATCATACCTGATCCTCCATTCAAAGAAGTAGGCCGACCAACCTGTTGTGCAATTTGTTTTGAAACCCCAGTAGTATGTGAGGGAAGTGCGGTGGGTGGCCGAAGGGCTGTGTGGATGGTCGTGGGACTCCACTAGAAGGCTGTGGAACAGAGGGTTGCTTGGATGTTTGTTCTGCAGAACGTTGAAAAGTTGTAGCTGATGCTCTAGTCACAACTTTAGTAGATGCAGTGGGAGGCCGAAGGGGCTGTGTAGATGGTCGTGGGACTCCACTAGAAGGCTGTGGGACAGAGGGTTGCTTGGATGTTTGTTCTACAGAACGTTGAAAAGCTTCAGCTGATGCTCTAGTCACAACTTTAGTAGATGCAGTGGGAGGCCTAAGGGGCTGTGTAGATGGTCGTGGGACTCCACTAGAAGGCTGTGGGACAGAGGGTTGCTTGGATGTTTGTTCTGCAGAACGTTGAAAAGCTTCAGTTGATGCTCTAGTCACAACTTTAGTAGATGCAGTGGGAGGCCTAAGGGGCTGTGTAGGTGGTTGTAGGATTCCACTACCAGGTTGTGTGGCTGGCTGTGGGACTCCAATAGAAGACTGCAGGATAGAGGGCTGCTTGGATGTTTGTTCTGAAGCTAGAGGTGTAATAGGTTGGTGTGGTTGTGGGACTTGTGTAGAAGGCAACGAAGTAGGTGGTTGCTGCACTAGGGGTTTTGATACTTTAAAGGATGAAGGAGGTTGTGTAGGTGGCTTCAAATCAGGTTGCATTGCTGGTTGTGCAGCTTCGGATGATGTGGTAGCCAGTACTTTTAGTGTTCTTTTGCTCCTATAACTCATCCTTTGCGCTTCACTTTGTACTCGACACCTGAAAATAATAACAAGTCATATGTAAATTCAAGTCATTAACTACACACACACACACACACACACACACACACACACACACACACACACACACATATATATATATATATATATATATATATATATATATATATATATATATATATATATATATATATATATATATATATATATATATATATATATATGTTAACAAGTTATAGGAATAGATGTAATACGACTTGCTGTAATATAATAACAAGTGATTCACTATATACATATTGGGAACACAAAAGACAGATAATTAAGTAATCCAATAACAAAACAGCAACGACATAACATTGTTCCACAGCAAAATAATGCTTGACACACAATGATTATGTACTACACACTAAAAAGCCTACGATACATCCTCGCCCAAATCAAAAATGTCTCTGGGCTTGGTTCTAATAACATGCAACCATCCCTTTGTTTCTCATCTTCAACGTAGAAAACTTGCTTTGCTTGAGATGAGAATACAAATGGATCATCATGTAAATATCGACCAGTATGAATGAGCTTTGAGAAGTTGACGCAAGCATGACCATTTCTATAAGTTTTCAGACCCCTATTTACGTCTACCCAATCACAACGAAAAACCACAACTTTGAACGCCCCATAATAATCTAATTCATAGATGTCCGTTAGTCTTCCATAGTAAGCTTGGCCATCAGCTTCCACCACAAACCCAGAGTTTTGTGTCTTTCGGTAACGCTCACGATGAACTGTTTGGAATTTGTATCCATTAACGATGAAGCTTTTTACACTTTTAGCCACAGAGTTTAAACCACCGGCTAAAGCTTTTCTCAACTGTCCTTCTGGTGTGCTCACATCAATATACTCCACCTATAACACCAAAAAGTTTAGTTATATTAAGGATAACCTGATTTTGCAACCACATTTACAAATTCATGGCACACATTCTTCAACATCGAAAGATAACCTAACCTGATTTTGCAACCATCCATCTAATTCATTAATTATCAAATCACTTCGAAGGGCTTCGTTCGCAGTTGCTGAAGAGCATCGATTAGGGGCTTCCCTTTCATTTAAGAATTCCCTAGCAAAATTAGCAAAAAGGGAGCCCTCATTTAATTTTAACACCAAAACTAAAAACCCAATTCATGGAGCATCATAGTGCATAGAAGATACTTACTCAATAAGTTCTTTCATATCATCTGAATGAAGCAGTACATAGCGATGTGCCTGCGTTAAGGTCTTGTCATCAAGACGACAAGTCCTCTCCATCCCAACCACTCGACCACCAGAGTTAAACAAGTACATACTCATGTTAACATTATAATCATCATTCCTCCTGCTCCTACAAAATATGGTCTCAACCCCTTCCAAGAAGGTTGAACAAAAGGCGATAGTCTCCTCAAGAATGTACCCTTCAGCCATGGATCCTTCAGGTTAGGCTTTATTATTGACATGAGATTTCAAATGGGCCAAGTACCTTTCTCAAGAAGTTTAGAAAAATAATAAGATAAAATCTTCAACAAAAGAGAGACGTAAAAAAAGAAAAGTTAAAACTATCACCTTTCAATAGGATACATCCATCTATAATGTACAGGACCTCCAAGTTTAACTTCATCTACCAAATGAATTATGAGATGAACCATGACTGTGAAAAAAGTTGGAGGAAACTCTTTTTCCAACTCACAAAGAGTAAGAATAAGCCTTGATTGAACGTGCTCCAGTTCATTCACGTCAAAGGTAGGTGAGCATACATACTTAAAAAAGGAACACAGATCAGAAAGTAGGTCAATCACTTCAGTGGCATGTGATGCTTGTAAAGCTACAGGAAGGATATCTTGCATTAAAACATGATTGTCATGACTCTTAAGATTTAAGAGTCTTCGCTGTTTCAAATTCACACATCTAGAGATGTTAGACCCATATCCGTCCGGAGCTCTAAGCTTTTGTAGAACTTTCAGGAATCTTTCTTTCTCTTCCAAAGACATAGAGTATGGAGCTGGAGGCATAAATGGATCTCGACCAGGACGTGGTTGAAGCCAAAGGTGAGGCTTTATCCCTACCTCTTCAAGTTCTTTTCTTACATTCACATCATCTCTAGTTTTCTTATCCACATTCAAAAGAGTTCCCAATAAATTATCACATATATTTTTCTCAATGTGCATGACATCTAAATTGTGTCTTAATGGATTAAACTTCCAGTAAGGTAACTCAAAAAATATGCTTCTTTTAGTCTAAAGGACATCATCAATGGCAGCATCTTCATTGCCCTTATCACACTCATCCCCAATTTCGCAAGTAGATGTACCCGCTTGTCGTCTTCCTCTCTTCTTTTTTGAAGCCTTTTGAGACTTCCCATACACATAACCAACTCTATCTTGTTGTTCTGAAATTTCAGTCCCATCTACAACAACTGGAGCATCCCTAAATTCCTCTGTCCCATCAAATAAATGGCCTTGGGAACGATAAGGATGATTACGAGGTAGCCATCTTCGATGACCTAAGTAACAAATTTACCACTAAACATATATGAATGTGTGGATTCAGCACATGAAGGACATGCTTTATAGCCCTTAGTACTCCAACCAGACAACATGGCATACGCAGGAAAATCATTGATGGTGCATCTTAGAACTGCTCGCATATTGAAATATTCATTGCTATAAGCATCAAAAGCAACAACACCATCGAACAACAATTTCAACTCATGTATTAATGGTTGCAAGTATACATCGATATTGATTCCAGGACTTGATTTTCCAGGGATAATCAATGAAAGAATAAATGATGATGGCTTCATACAT
The DNA here is from genome assembly GCA_029747015.1 of Carnegiea gigantea. NCBI lineage: Eukaryota > Viridiplantae > Streptophyta > Magnoliopsida > Caryophyllales > Cactaceae > Carnegiea > Carnegiea gigantea. The sequence continues at coordinate 209,679 of JAKOGI010001473.1, forward strand.
AGCCATGGTGGCAAATTATACGGGATTAGCAATACAGGCCATGTACTGTAGGTTGTATTCATAAGACGATATGGATTAAAGCCGTCACTAGCAGGGGCAAGTCTAACATTGCGAGGATCAGAAGCAAAGTCAGGATATAAGGCATCAAATTCCTTCCATGCAATAGCATCGGCTGGATGTCTTAGCTTTCCGTCTTTCACACGATCCCTATCGTGCCATCTCATTTGTTCAGCTGATTTAGGTGACATGTAAATCCTCCTCAATCTAGGGATAAGAGGGAAGTAACGCATAACCTTAGCCGGCTCTCCTATCTTAGCATTTGAACTTCCTTCATATGTCTTACCTTCCTTGCCTTTTGCTGTCTTCCACCTCGAAACACCACACACATGGCAACTATCTTTTTCCAAAAACTCCCCCCAGTATAAAATGCAATCATTAGGATAAGCATCAATCTTTTCATATCCAAGGCCTAGGTTATTGATCATTTTCTTAGCTTCATAATAAGAGAACGGGAACTCCATGATTTGAGGGAATGCATCTCCTAAAAGTTTCAACAACATCGTGAAAGACTCAGCTGACCAATGAAATATACATTTCATATGAAACAAGCGTAGGAGAAAAGATAATTTCGAAAAGGTGGTGCACCCGTCATAAAGTGCCTCGTTAGACGCTTCTAGTAGCTTCTGATACTTCACTTTTTCTTCATCACCCAATGGAGGATTTGCTGATTTGTAAAATTCTTCAAAGGAAATTTGGCCACCATGCATATCAAAAGGTTCGACTCCTTCATCAAGCGGCTCATCAACCACATCATGAAGAATGTCATCCTTAGACCTTGGCATATTAATCCCAAAAGTTGCTCTCAACAAACCTTCCATATCATCTCCACCAATGCCATTGGCGGGTCAATAATTGTTTCTCGAGTTGTGCTTCATCTATATTTCACATGATCAAGTATGTCCCCTTTACCATGAAAAATAAAACGCTTATACTTCTTATGGAAACCTTTGAATAAAATATGTTGCTCCACTTCTTCTATAGGTAACCATTTATCCACTTGCATCTCCAACATGGACATCGAGTTCTTCCTTCTATGAGATTTTCCTTAGCGAGCTTAATAAATTTGACAACGCCATCAAGATAATCAGGATGATCATTTGGTAATTCAATCCAACTTGAGTCCATTTCTACAAACATAAAATAATTTAGTACAATATCTTATATGGTTCACTTTATGATAATAACACAAATATTATTAAGGTTACATGTAAATGATAACAATGGCTATGTTTATCTAAACTTCTTTTAAAAAAAAAAACCCAAGCCTTCAGAAACTGATGGCAAAGCACAGTACTAACTACTAAATAATATAGCAAAGCTTTGGGGCCCACCAATCCCTTGAGAAACTGAAGTTTTCAAGTCTTAAGTTTGATTGCTCTACATCAACAATGGTATCACCTCAACATTATCTGTACTTTACAGCACTCAACCAACCTGCATTGAGTCTAGTAACTGTGTAAAATAAATCACTTAATCCCTTAGGATTGTTTGGTCAATTTCTTTCAGGAGTTAATAGCCATCAGAAGCATAAGATACACAATTAAGGTATGTTTACTTGAGATAATAAAGTCAGATCCCATTATTTGATTAGCAGTAACCACTCAACGCAAACTAAGGATACCGGTCTTATCTTACTTGAAAAGCATGAAGGAAAAAGAGCAGTGTTTAATAAGCATGATACACCCAAGGATATTATCAAAAAAGTGCTCTACAACAAAAACGATCCATATGGATAATGTTGAAACAGGGTCTATGGAAGCCCAAACATACAGACTTGATGAGGACCGAAGCTCATGCCAAGAGACCCACATTTCATCATCTCCGTAGTCCCTACTCCATAGTGCCTTTGTTACTTTTTAAGAAAAAAAGTTTTAAAAGATTTTAGAGAAGGATTGATTCAAATAAAACAAAAGCTACAAGTGAGCTATGAATTCTGAAATGATATTTTAGACACTCAAGTTTTGGAAATAAGTTTTAATCCCCCTTCTCAGAATGGAATGTAATATTATTTGAACCCCTACCGTTGACTTGGGGGATGCATGACTTGCCATGCATTTGTGTGCATAACCAACCGCCAAGTCACAACTAGGAGGTCAATAATACTAAGTTAGGTTGTGAAGGCACAAAAATTATCTCAAAAACCTGAGGGGTGAAAATTGAAATGACTATTTTCAAGATGGGCCAAGAAGGGTAGGTGACAATATCTCAATTTAAAATGAAAGAGAACGAGGTAAAGGAAATAGCTATGCAACATATCACGAGGCATCATGCATAAAGAAGCATATGACAAACCAAAACAACGCTAAAGGATAGATGAAAAAATAGCTGGAAAACATGAGATTCTCACTACATAACCTCAAGAATGTGAAAAGATTGCAAATGCAACAAAAATTCAATGACTTCAGATCATTTTCTTAGAACAAGGCATCGTTTTTTTATCACTTTCCAGTTTTCAGGACATGAAGGTCTATATGACCGAAATTAAAACATTGGTGACTTATATGACTAATGCTCAAGTTGAGGATTTATGTGACCAGAAGTCATAACATTAGAGATTTATATGAATTTTGTTGCTTTATTTTTTTGATAGCAATACACAATCATCAATTTTTTAACAAGAAGTATAATAATAAATTAAGCTACAAGATATGAATCCCATTTGATTATATTTTTGGTCATTAAGCCAAAATCTATTACGTCAAAAATTTCTTAAATGGTTGATCCCTTGATTTTGCACCTGAAAAATTTAAACTCTGAAAAAGAGTCTAATATATCTGAACTTCCACCTAGTTGGACATCCAACTTATGAATTCAAATGTTGACGTATAGAGAAATTACGTCCTACCATGTTGACACAAGTTTGTTCTCCATCTATTAAGGATAACAAAATCTACTTGGATTTGCCATCGTAATAATATGGCCTATCATTTTCAACTTATTCTTACTCAAGTTATCATAATCGAATTTACCTGTGCTTATATATGTTTGACGTGTAAAACTTAATTTTGTGGGCAGTTGAACTAAGGTGATGTGTTTGTTGGCTTTGATGAGATAGGCTTCTGTAGAAAATGACATACACAGACTGAGAAGGAAATTCCACTCACCTTGCGTCAAGAGGTTTCAATTTCTTCACAGCACCTTTCAGAATCAACTGCTCCCGGAAACCTTCACCAAATTCCTTTCCAGAAATTCCTCAGCAAAATAAATGTCAAACTGGTGGGCAGAGATCCCTGGTACGACCCAAATTGTTCAAAATATCAGACAATGAACACCAAAGAGTCTGGATTTGAGCGACTTACCAGCCGGAAAAGGGACTTACCTCAAACAATTATCACCAAAATATCATCAGAATCCCAAAATTGTTCAACATATCCCTGGTACGACCCAAATTGTTCCAAATATCACACAATCAACACCAAAATATCACCAGAATCCCAAAATTTTTTTAAAAAAACCCACAAACCTCAAACAAATCGCAACACAGGGGTTGAATTTCAGCGACCTACCTGCCGGAAAAGGAAAATCGAGTTAGATGACAGATTGGGAGTGACGATTCTGGTGGATTCCGGCGAATTCAAGCAAAACCGAGCGTGGGTGTGGCGAATTCGAGTAGCAGATTGAGTGACCGACTTCGGTCGCGAGCCAGCGCCTAGCTAGGGCTTTTACTCTGTTCGGGTGAGAATGAGAGCGGTTTAATTTTTGCATTCCTCAAGCCCGCGTTTGGGGTCTTTTTCCATTTTGAGCGCTGCTTTCTATGTAAATTCTCGACCCTTTTATCAGACGAGGTGCATCTCAACTATAAAAAGGGTCGAGATGTCTCATTTGCGGGAAAATAAATACCGACTCATTTCATAAGGGTCGGCGCAAAAGGGTCGAAATTTGGTCCACTTTCTAGTAGTGATGATCGGCTTGTTTATAATGATGCACCTGAAAAATACAATGGTAGATCTCCACACCCACACACATATTGTGTGTATGTCTCTCTCTATATATAAAATCGTTTGGAGTTTTCTTACATCTATGCCCATGTATCCAATACTAGATAAATAAATACATAAAAAAAAATAAAACTAACATAAAGGAAAATAACTTTGGGTAATCAGTAGAAAACAAATAGAACTTATTATGGTTGTGTTTGACTGGGGAAAAATGGTTTTTCTAGAAAATCATTTTCTAGAGAAATGTTTTTTCAAAGAAAATGGATTTACACATCACATTTTCCATGTTTGATGTAAGATAAATCATTTTTCACCCAAAAAAACCGTTAATTGAATTATTTAAGAAACGAAAAATATTGATTGAATTGTTGTTGTAGAGATAATTGTTGCTCAAATAAGGAATGTCGAGCGTAAAATTTAGATTTAAGCTCTTTTTAAATATTTCTTATCATCGAATCAAGTTTTGATCCAAATCATTGAAACTATTTTCGTAGCAAAAAATATCCACTGAATTATTTAGATGACAAAAATGTCGATTGAATTATTGATGTGGAGAAAATGTTGACCAAACGAAGGAATATTGAGCTCAAAATTTGAATTCAATTTATTTTAATCTTTCATATCCAATAATCTACTTTCAATCCAAAATTGTTGATATGCTTTAATAGTGAAAAATGTCAACTGAATTGTCTAATTAGTAGCGAAAAATTTGACTGAAAATGTTGACCAAATAAAAGAATATGGAGCTCAAAATTTGCATTTGAGCTTATTTAATCTTTTGAATGCAATAATAAAGTTTCGATAAACCCTTGAAATTGTTTTAGTAGTGAAAAGTGCCAACTAAATTGTTTAAGTGGCGAAAAATGTGATTAATTGTGGTGGCAAAGAAAAATGTTCAGCAAATGAAGAATAGTTGAGCTCAATATCTGGATTTGGACTAATTTAATCTTTTTCATTGAATAATCAAGTATCGATCTAAACCACTAGAATCAGATTTTGCATTTAAGTTCCAGTTGATCATATCGTCAAAAGAGTTAAAGGAAGAAAATTAATTTTTTTTCTTCTCCAAATAGAAAATATTTTCTTCCATTGAGGGGGAAAATGATTTTCTTTGGAAATAGTTTTTCGTACTTTATAATACCAAACACTACCTATATCTAAAATTGAAAAATTATTTTGAGAGAAAATCAAACACTACCTATATCTAAAAATGGTGATGCTCAATTGATTAGTTGCTCATGATCAATACCAATGGTTAGAAACTTAAAAATTGAGACGTACTTCAAATGTATAGGTGGGGCGGATCTATTTTTTCGGTAGAGGTGTCCATAGACACCCCTAATTCAAAAAAAAAAAAAAAAATCTACTGTGTTATTTTGAAAGGGGTCAGATTAATATATGGACATCTTTAGAATAGGTCCAGAAAATTATGGACACCCTCTTAATTAATATATGTAGTCTAGATAGTGTTTATCTTTAACTTTTTAAATACAAAAGCTACATCTATAATGTCGGGATTTGATAGAAATAATGAAATTAAATTAAATACACCAAAAAAGTTGTACTGAGTTATTTGTAATTTATTTTCATATTTTGGCATGTTCATTTCATTGCTTAATGTTGATTTTTTTTTTGGAGTTTTACTATTTGGTGATGATGATTTGTTTTACCTAACCAATGGTTTTAGTAAACAGTAGGTAATTGCAACATTATTCCATAAGTTCTGCAGAATCTGTGTATCAGATTGAAAAGTGAAGAATCACAGAGAGCAAATGACTAATAAACTATCATTTTTTTAAGTAAAAAAGTGGGGTATATTACTATTACATATCAACTCCCACTAGCATAGAAGTACAAAATGGAATATTTGTATCCAAAATCTGAGACGAAACGCAGGTTCAAAATAAACTATTATAGTACGTATCACATGATTTCTTCTTTTTTTGAATAGTGTAAATTAGTGATGATATTAATAGATAGATACTCTTATCCTAAATATCTAGAGCCGCCACTGCCCGAATGTATCAAGTCTCAAATTCAACTGTTTATGAATTGCAAAAAATAAGAACCTTTGTATTACATAATCATAGGGCTTATCTTGTGTACCAAGATCATTGAAGTAAAGTTTCATACTTCAACCAAGCAACCATTAGACCAAAACAGACATTTTATTTTTTTGAAAAAACCGGCTATATGTATGCATGGCTGAAGTTGATCTATGCCCTCACTTGTACTAGTATTCATACCCATGTTTCTAATATCAACCCCATTTAAAACTTATTTTCACCGCCCATTGTACTAGTGTACCGAAGTCATTACGTGCAATTTACAATAATTTTGACATTATTGTCCAAAAAATCAACAAAGCAAGCAAATAAGGAAACAAAATGGCTAGATGCAGCCATTCAAAAATTTTGGTCAAATACTTTAAATACCCTTCTAATCAATCTAATTGGTCACGTGAATTATTTTCTACTCTACAGCAAGATATAGGGCAAGTTCTAGACAAGAGCAAAATCAAGGGCAAAAGTTGCTAACATTTCCCCGAGATTTAATACAATAATTGGTTGATATACACTGCTAATCAAGATTGATACTGTCCATAACAAGATTTCATTACCGTAGCTAAGTCCTTGCCTTTTTCAACTCCATTCTCCATAGATAGGTCTACCCTAAAACCCTCAATAAAAACCACCCTGACCTCCACCATACCCTTCAACCATAAATCAACAACATTTCTCTATTCCCCACTCAAACCCCCCCCCAAAAAAAAAAAAAAAAACTGCTAAAGATCATATCATCATGATGATCATGGCTAATTCTTCATTCATGATCATCTCCGTTCTTCTCTCACTCCTCCATCTTGCCTCCCCATCCCCCTCATTGAAGAGCTTCAATGTGGTAAAGTTTGGGGCGAAGGGCGACGGAAAGACAGATTCAACTCAAGCATTTCTACGTGCATGGGAAGCTGCATGTGGCTTTTCTGGGTATGTGCAAATCTACGTGCCTCATGGGAGGTATGTATTGAGGCCTTTGATTTTTCGGGGCATCCATTGCAAGACCTCAACTATCTTGTTCAGAATCGATGGCTCGATCGTCGCTCCGGACAACTACTACGAACTAGCCAAGAGCAATAGCTGGATAGTCTTTCACTTAGTTAATGGCCTTCATATCAAGGGTGGTGTCCTAGATGCTAAGGGCAAGTCCCTTTGGGATTGCAAGCTAGGTCATGGAAAATGCCCTATGGGAGCTCAGGTATGTAACACTATACTAATTAATTAATTAATTACACCTATATTCATTTTTATCTTTCTTCAATACAGGTGCATTCAAACTCTAGTATCAAGTAACAACTCCAAGAGACAATATAATTTACTGAATACGACGTCTAGTTTATCAAATCTTCTCCTAAATAGGAATTTAAGGTATCAATACTGTTTGATTTGGACGTCCTATGGAAAAAAAAATGATAGTTTGTTTTGGAGTACATACAATTTATGAGTAAATGGAATTGAGTTATCACATGCCATGTTTTTGAAGATTTCTTTGACTTTATTACCAATGGGTTTCCTTTTTTACTCGAATAGATTTGCTTTAATTTTAGGTTTGTAAAAATTACGATTTATCTTGGAATTAAGTTTCATTAATCAAACTACGTAGAAAGGCAATTACTGCTTGTAAGCATTGAATGCAAAGATTTTTATATAAGAAATTATAAGTATGATAAAGATTTTGCTCTTTTAGAATTTTGGCCATAATTAAAATCTTCTGAAATAGTGAAAAAGAATCTTCTATAATTTTGTTTTCCTAAGAATATCAATACTACAAAATATTTCCTTTTGCAAATACTAACATTACCTTATCTTCAAAAAAAAAAAGGCCAATGGTGCTTCCGTTAGCTTCAACAAGCAATTTCGGGTGCGAAGTAGTACGGCAAATTATTACGTACTTCCGAGAGCATATACATGTACTCCGATTAACACACATATATATATTTCAAAGTGTATTTGTCATATGAGTGGTTATTAATATATATTTTGGTTACATGGTTTTTGAGAGCACATACTCTTATGTGTATGATATACACTTTGAAGTAACACGAACAGTGCCGAGTGATACAAATACAATTACATTAATTAAGTAGAGATAAATTTCAAGAATATTGCAATAGGATTGTAAATACTAATGTTGTGTTATATATTCATATAATTTACCTTTATTTCCTTTTGGGTGATAAATTGCAGTCATTAAGCTTTGACAACTCGAAGAACATAGTGGTGGAAGGGTTAACATCGATAAACAGCCAAATGTTCCACATAACCCTTAACGCTTGTCAGAATGTTAGAATGGTAGGGCTAACAATTTTAGCCCCAGATGAGAGTCCCAACACTGATGGCATCCATATGGAAAGGTCCAGTCAAGTTACCATCACAAACTCTGACTTTCAGACCGGCGACGATTGCATCTCCATGGGCCCTGATAACCAGAATGTGTGGATTGAACACATACATTGTGGTCCAGGTCACGGTATCAGGTCGAACACAACTTCCCTACTCTTTGATTTACGAAAATGCGTAATATATATTAATGTGACGTTTTAATGTAATGTTCATGGAAATTACAGCATAGGGAGCCTAGGGAGGGAAGGTGACCAAGGTGCGTTGGTAGAAAACGTGACAGTAAAATCCGTAACCTTCACGGGTACGATGAACGGGTTGAGGATCAAGACATGGGCAAAGCCCACCCGAGGGAGAGTCCAAAATGTCAACTTTCTAGATGCCCGAATGAACAATGTTTTGAACCCGATTATCATCGATCAGAACTACTGCCCAAGTGGCAGTTGCCCTGCAGGACAGGTATGTTTTAAGTTTTTCACAGAACATGAAAACCCTAGACCTCACGAGATTTATCAGTAAATTGATTTATAGTATTCTCATATATAAACTTGAACATAATGATCTGTTTGCTAGATCTACTACGCGATACTTTAATTTCATAAACTTGAACTATTCTCCATTTTGCATGAATATATAATTCAATGGCAGGCATCAGGAATACAGATAAGTGATGTAACATACAAAGGAATACATGGGACATCAGCTTCTCCAGTGGCCTTGATATTCGATTGTAGCCCCATGCATCCATGCAAAGGCTTAACGTTGCAAGATATTAATCTTTCAGCTCAGAAGACCAGCCCCAGATCCGAATGCAACCATGCCTATGGTAGAACAATCGGGTCGGTCCAACCGTCCAGTTGCCTTCGTTGATTTTTTTCCCCCCCATTCAGATCAGAAAAAATTATATATGTTGCATGCCCTGGAGCTTTTTTAAAGGTTTTAGGATTCAGTTGTACTTAATTTGAATTTATCAAGGCCGGCCTAGGGTATGTGGCATTGCAAATTTGATGTAAGTTATATATGTTTAGTTTGGGATGGGTGAATGAATATGGGAATGGCTCCCTGCATGATGTAACGTTTTAATTAGATGATGTGCTCTTTTTCGACATCTCTAATAAATTGTGAGAGTATTTTACGGTATAAGTTTCGACTTCGGAGAGCTTTTGATTATTTCACAAATTAAGCTCTGTTATTCCTATTTGTTCTTAGTATTAAAAGGTTGATTTCACATCATATTATTGATTTGTAATGTGATTTGAGAATATTTGGGTCGGAACTGTGAATTCGGATCTATCACTATCATACATACTCATATAATTTGAAAATATAATGTCGCACGCTAACACTAGTGTTATGCTTATATGGGTTTTTTCAAAGCAGAGGATAGTCTCCCTTATTAAAGCCGTACCGCATTTACAATGTTTATAGAACTCAAACAACTATAGATGATCTAAAACAACAAAAATAAAGCTTTAATTTTGCCCAAGAGAATTAAATTGCTAACGCATTCATCAGTCATCTTCAAGTCAGACGTTGCTCCCGGCCCTAATGCATCCTCTTTGAGACGAAGAATCATAGATCCAGTATTTATTTTTTATTTTTTTGGGCCAAAGATATTTACCTATTATTTTGCAAACCATGTTCAAGAGTTGACTCTCACAACAAAGACCTAAGAAGAAATGCTAATAAGAATCTAATGTCAATAGTAGTCACTTTCAATCACACAAAATTTAGAGTTATTTAGAGAGAAGAAGGGGGGAGGAAGCTAATTTGATATCATGCACGCACATATGGTTTTGGGGGAATAAAAAGAGATGTACATTTTCTTCTAAGAATTAGGGATGACAATGGGATAGTGCAGGGCCAGGGGAAGCTACATTCCCGCTGCCAACTCCCAACCCCTCCCTGACGTCCTCCTAGCTTCGGGAGGATGAATGTGTCCCATCTTTGTCCCCTGGCGGGTCCGTGATTCCACGGCATAAATGTGAAGCCATGTTTGGATCAATTTTCGACAAAAACACTCGAAAAAAAAAACCATAATCTTCAAAAAAAATTCATTCATTTCATGGGTAATCCATTGCGAAAATAGATAACATTTAGTCGATTTACAGAGTTCAGGAAAATAGCAAAACAGACATGGTTATGGAGGCCAAATTTCATGCCTCGTTAGTTCATCATCGGAGGCCTTATGCCAGATGATGAAACAACGAGCCTCAGCAATGTGGTGGTCAGGGAGAAGCGACAAAGCAGGGCGCAGTTTCGATGAATAGAGGGAATAAAGAGTTCTGGCTTTGGGGTTATTGAGCTCTTCCAGGTTCTGGCTTTGGGGTTATTGAGCTCTTCCAGGTTCTTCTTAGGAGGTGTTTCGTGAGCAAAAAAGGGTTGAGACTTGAATCCTCAGGTTTCAAGTTCCTGCCCCTAATATTTGGTGAGAAATTTAGGGAAAGGAACTTGATACTTGGGGGTATCAATCCCTAGAACTTAAGCCCTCCCATTTTTGGGGGGTTTCAAGTTCTCATCCCTAGGATTCAACATTAATTATTAAAAATAGAAACTCAAAAATGCTATTGTCCTCATTCCCACCCCCCATTCATTCGTAGCCTCCATCCTCCTCACCACATCACCATCAACCACTAGCCCACCATGACTACCACCTGCTATCAGTCGACATCCAACACCAGAATGACATCGCCGGACTCAGTGGTTGCCAGTGACCTTGTGAACCCAAATCGCTCGTCATCTTGACCACCATCACAATCACCGCCAGACATCCGACAACTATGAACTGCCACTAAAAGTGTTGGATGATGCTCGGAATCCCCCCACAATGCTTCCCTAGCAATCATCATCGATCCCTCATGGCGGCGAATCAAAGCCCCATGGTGGCTTAGGGTTTGGTCATTGAGATGCACAAACGAAGCAGAGAGAGAGAGAGAGAGAGAGGAAGGTAGATAATTGGGTAAAGGCTAGCAGCGGGTCACTCGTGGCGTGCCGACAACAACATCCTTAGTAGGCGGCACATGACGGTGGTGATAGGTTGTGCTAGGTTTGGAGTGGTGGCGGGGCTCGATTAGCGGAGGTAGCGGTAGATGATGAAGAATATGATATTATCATCATCATCATCATCATTATCATTCTAGAAAATATATAACTTTTGGTTCCCCAAAAAAAAAATACTACAATGGCATTGAAGCTTTCCAAGATAAAACTACAAAAAAATTTTAAAAAATTAAGTACAAATAAGTATAATTCTAGAAAATATATAACTTTTGGTTCCCCCAAAAAAAAAAAAAAAATACAACAATGGCATAGAAGCTTTTAAAAATAAAACTACTAAAAAATTTAAAAAATTAAGTACAGATAAATATAATGAAATGTGACTGTCAAATGTTTAGGAATCCACCACTGAAACTTTATTTCAACAAAGTGGAAGTGATAAAAATTAAATCAATAAATTGTAATGCAAATAACATTTTAAAAATAAAAATACGTTTGATTTCATGCAATAGCTACTCACCAAACATCAATGACTAGAACTTGATTTTATTGCAATCTTTGCCAAACAATTAAGTTTAGGATCTAAGTTCTATACCCACCCCCCTAATGTTTAAGTCTTGATTTCATTCCATTTAGTTTTTCTCATCAAACAAGTCCTTATAGAGAGGGGAGGTTCGATTGAAGGCGACGGCTAGGAAAATGAAAGAAAGATATGTGAATTGGTATTTACGTTTAGGGTTTAAAAGTTTAAATCTTGAAAATATCTTTGCAATTTATATTGGAATATACATACTAGGTGTAAACAAATAATTAAAAGACAGAGAGGGGGTGGGGGAGCAGTGACAAAATTTGCCCCCTTACTATGCAGGGATAGAGACGGTCCCCGTCCTTGTTCCCTATTTGGGGCAGGGATTTTTCCCCTTCTCAAGTCGGGACACCGATAAGGGTGGAGATTTCTACCTCGCAGTCATCCCTACACCTAAAGCCCCTTATTTATCGTCTTATTAGTGTCATATGTGCTACACATATTCGTAGAGTACGACTTATTAAGTTCAATGTTAGGAGATAAATCTATTTCTGGGCCTTCAACCATCAGTTTAAACTTTTGATTGAAGGTCCAAAAATAGGTTTATCCTCTACCATTTAACTGGTAGATGATTATCATATTGAATTCAATTCATCAATGAAGCATAAGTAAACCTAGTTGCACATACTCAATTGATGGACTAGCTCGCGAGTAGCTTAATTATTATCGAATTGAATGGAAAGTGTGGAGCTATCTTGGGATCCTATCAGTCATGATACTGATACACAGTACACTACACTACACTTGCAATGCTTAATGGCCATCCCACCATCTCTCCCCCCCCGCCCCCCCGCCTTTCCCTTTTGTTGCAAGACATAGTGGGTTGGTTAAGTCATATTCTTTTCGTCTTATTTTGTCTCAATTTACTTTGAATTGAACTTATTTGAACTTATTTTGAACTTATTTATTGAACTTTTCTCTTTGACTTATTTTTTGAAGAATAAGTTCAGATAAGTTCAATTCAGAATAAGTTCATAATCAATTTTATTAATAAGTTCAGAATAAGTTTATAATAAAATTCAGCAAATAAGTTCAGAATAAGTTCAACAAATAGGTTCATAAATTTGTGTTACAGATAAGTTCAGTAAATAAGTTTCAGAATAAGTTCAGAATGATTCAACAAATAAATTCAAAATAAGTTCAGATAAGTTCAATTCAGAATAAGTTCAGTCAAAATAAGACGAAGAGAATAGGTCCTTATTCTGAACTAATTTATTGAACTTGTCTTGAACTTATTAAAAATAAATTTATAAACTTATTTGCTGAACTTAAGGCGCTGTTATCTTTGACTTATTTTGTCTAAACTTATTTTGGCTAAACTTATTTTGAACTAACTTTATTTGCTGAACTTATTCTGAACTTATTTACTGAACTTATTCTGAAATTATAAAGAATAAATTTATGAACTTATTTGCTGAAATTCAAACTTATTTGCTTAACATCTCCTCCGTCAAATAACCTTTGCCTTTATAAGTAGACTCTTTACTTTACACTCCAAGATTGACAAACAAGTAAGTCTAAAAAGTTATTCAGAATAAATTATTAGTTATCCCTTTATTCACTAAACATCATCATGAAAATATTTGTCTTATAGTATATCTAGGTGAAACGATTTCACACAAGATCTCATTAGTAATAATTTATTGAAGGTGATACGATGCAAATTAAATAAGGTGTTGTTCAATTTTAAAAAATAAGGAATGTAGTTAATATTGGTAATTTTTACTCGTGCCCCAAAGTTACTGCAGAATTGTGACAAAATAATGAGAAATTTTCTGGGTTTGCTCAAGGACCTTCTTTCGGATCAATGAAAAGGTCTTCAGTATTACTCCCTCCGTCCCAAATTGTTTACTTGTTAATTCCTTTTCGGACATCACAAATTATTTGCATAGTTTCTATTTTTATAAAATTTATTAATTTTTTTTATTCTTATACTCTTCATAGTAATAAACTACACAGACCAATTGGTTCATGAAAATAAAGCAAATAGTTTATTTATTGCATGGGTATAAAAGAATTTGTACTAAAGAAAGAGCTTTAATTTTAATTACTTTGAAAACTAATAAATTTTTTTAACTTGTTGATAAGTAATATCTTGAGAATAGATCTCAAAATTAAACTCTAATTTATTTTTATTTTTTTTTGACAAGCCAGGGGTCTAACTAGAGGTTTTTTTGGGGGGGGGGGGATCTTTAGTATGCTTGTTTTCTCAAACCATGCAAATAAATTGGGATGGAATGAGCAAATGCTATTGATGATGTCGCAGAAAATTAATATAAAACTGATAACTAGGGACTGATTGTTATTGAAAAGTTTGAAATACAATTGAATTAGGAGTATATTATAGTGAATAAACATATATGATATTGAGTACTAGAGTTTAACTATATTTAAAAAAATTTAACTATCATTCTATGTTGATGGGAAAAAATTCACATGCGCATGAGATCGTAGGTTAATCAAACTTTAATCTCTCTTGTGAAAGGTTAACACTTTACCAATAGACTACCGTCATATTCGGCACCAATAGTAGCATTTAGTATTTCAGCCAAGTTAATATACTAATCAGCTAATTTTTAATGTTTGATAACCTAGTGTTCTGACTACCATTTCAAGTAAGTTTTTGTATTTTACGTAGCGTTTCTGAAAAGCTAATAGTAATAACTTTTGGCACTTAAAAATAGTGTTTTATATTTTTTTGCGAAAAAAATATCATTTGAAAATTTTATTATCGAAAATTATCGATATTTTTTTATCAATTTATATTAATCAGCTAACTTAATAGCTAAATTTACCGCACATATTTATTTCAACCGCTCATCAAAATAACCATCCGCTAACAGCTAAGTTGGAAATGGTATATGTTATCTGAACTGCTATCAGCTACCTAAATAACTAATTTTGCCAAACAGGACATACATCTCAAGGAGCAAAAAAATTAACGCTGTGCCTTGTTCGAAGGAAAATGGTTTTTTTTGGAAAATGATTTTCATAAAAAATATTTTTTCAAGGAAAATGGATTTTCATCTCAAGCTTTTCGTAATCTAGTGCAAAATAAATCATTTTCTACGGAAAAACAGGAAAAGTGTCAGATAAAATTTTTAAGAGACCAAAAATGTCGTTTTAGTTATCATAGTAGAGATAAATATTACCAAATAAATGACTTTTGAGCTCAAAATTGAGATTTGAGCTTCTCGTAATCCAAATTGTTGAAGTTGTTTAAGCGGCAGAAAATGTCAAACAAATTGGTTAAATGACAAAAAAAAATCGATCGAATTATCACAGTGGAAATAAATATTGACTAACTAAAAGAATTGTTGAATAAATTGAGCTTGTTTTAGCCTTTCCTACCAGATGGTCAAGTTTTGTTCGAAATCAGTAAAACTGAATTTTGCTCCTAAATTTTGACTGACTACATCATCTCTTCTTTACTTGCGGAAGCGAAAAGTTTACTTACGTCCAAAAACTTATGAAATATTTTCCTTACTTGGGGGAAATCTATATTCCTAAAAATTCTTTTCCAAAATGTTGGTACCAATTATCCAAAAATCCAAAAATTATTTTTCGAAAAGATGGTTGTCACCTAACCAAACACATGTACCGTAAATATTATTAAATGGTAATAATAAATATTTGTGATAATTTAAAAGAACAATCCCCTTTGAGTTGACTTCTAGTATTTGTTCCTTAGAATCAGTGACTAGAATCTTGGGTCCACTGCATAAAATCAAATCACAATATACTTTTTCGGTAGACCATTTTCTTGATAATTTTCCTGTTATTTTTTCTTTAAAAAAACTTTTTTCTAGAAATATTACGCATGTTTTATTTCGAAATGATGAAGGAATAAAGGCTGAATTTTCTCATCTGAATGATAATTCTTGTGGTGTGATTACAATCTTAACCCAAAACCAACCAACAAGAGAGCAATTTGAACGCAGGTAGGAAATCAATCTGCCTGTTGCCCTGTTTTTCCCTTGCAAATGTTTTCCAAAGATCGTGCTCCATGTTCTTCGCTCCCCATTTGCTCTCTCCTCCTGACATCATCATCATCATCATTACAATCGTCATTATTCAATGCGTTACCGATTACCAATACGCATTTAGCTAATTTAATTCATTGAATTAATTCATAAAAACCCATCCTTTTGTTTCATCTTCCATTTTCATCTCCTCTCTCTCTCTCTCTCTCTCTCTCTGTTTATCTTCCGCAAATAAGCAGGTGGGTACAAAGTTTTAGCCTTTTTCTGATTTTGATTTGATTTCGAGCTTGAGTTTGATTTTGAAGGGTGAATGATTATATAATTCTGGGATTTCAGGATCTTTCTTCATTCTTATCATTTTAGGGAGAAAAACTGAAACTTTTGCACAGAAAAGGGTGTTGCCAATTCGGGATTTGTAACACCAACATGGTGGCTAAGAACGTAAGTGGTGATTTTGGGCAATTTATTATTCATTTTGTTATTTTAAATGGGAAATTCCCCCCTCCTGCCATTTGTTTTTTGCATGTTTTTCATTTATCTTTTGCCCAGAATGAGTAGTTTAATATAGTTTATACTCCTGCAGATCTTTTGTTTGTTCTCTTTTTGTTTGCCTTATCCCGTTTTGTTGACTCTGGCTGTGTTGGAACAGTTCTCTCCCTCTCTCGCTGTTTTGTGTGTGTGTGTGTGTGTTTGTTGGGGAATTTTTTTTTTGGGGGGGGGGGATATGGTCATACCCAACAAAGAAAAATTTACTACTATTTGCAGCCCTTGATGAGATTTCGAGCCCGTTTTGAATTAAGGAGTTGAACATTCGAGGATTCAAACTCTGTGATTAGCGAGGTGTGCTTGATGGTTGATATGTAAAGCCATGCATTTCAGAAGTTACTAGGGTATGTTCTTTTCAATTTATCATAAGTACTTACCATCCGCATTCAATGATTTTCAGCACAATTCAGCATCACTTAGCATCGTTAAGTACTTATTGAAGACTATAGTTATAATTTCTTCAGCCAGTCAGTATATTTCAACATGATTTAGCATGTTTGAGCAATAAGTACTAATAAGTACTTCTCATAAGTCGAAAAGAACATGCCCTAATGTTTTGCTTTTAGTCTCAACATTGTGACTTGATTAATGATCATGAGCTCAGTCTAGTTCTCAAGTTACTTATGCATGATAAGGGTTTCTTTGTGACATCATTTCTTCAACAAATATGTGGTTTCAGTGGTTCATTAACCTTGGAAATCGTAGAGTGGGAATGCTGGCTGATCACTGTTTGGGGGGAATTTCTTTTTGCTGTTTCTGGTCGCTGTTTGATCCTGGCAGTTCAATGTTATGAAGAATGCTTTCTGGATTTTGCTGTCTTGTTGCTTGTTGTCTGTTATATTCTTAGATTTCAGCCTTTCTGTGTACTCTCTGAAATCTCTTTTTTGCTTTTTTAATTTTAATTTCCCAGCAGAAAAACATTTGAAGTAGATTTCCTTCTTGACCAATGACAGTGAACATAATGCTCTGACATTTGCCATTGCAGATTGCAGTGTTTTCTGATACAAAAAACCGAAGATCATTTGTTTGCCGCGCTCTTCAAACAGCGACTTGTATTATCCTAGTTTACTGGGTGGCTAATGCATTCATTGTACCAGGTTATATACAGGTATGCTCTGTATACTTAATCTCTGACAATCTTAGTGCTACAACAGATGATGATGCAATTCTGCGCATATTACCTTGCTCACTGTGCAGAAGATCCCACAACTCGTGAAAGCTGAAAATGCTAACCCAATGAGCAATAGATGTGAGGTTTGTTTTCCTTCTTTCGGATTTGCTTCTAAATACATAGGGAAGTACATGTGGCCTTATGTGGTTACGCATCCAATTATCTGTATGTTGGCCACTCTTCGTATGGTGTGTCATCTGTATTCGCTAACAGAGAAACTACTTGAGTACTCAAAATGTGCCCTATGTAGCAATGACAACCAACAGTTTCAACTTAGCCTAGGACATATGTTAAATTTCCCTAAATTATACAAGTGATCTTCCTCTTATGCTACTTTCCTGTTTTAGAATCAGTGTAGGCCTCGAGGAAGTGAGTCATTGCCTATAGGCATTGTGTCTCAACGTTCGAGCTTGGAAATGAGACCCCTATGGGGCTTACCAAGGGTAAGCCTATTTCTCAATATTTTGCAACTCTTAAAAACGAATTACAGGAGTAAACCTCATCGCTTACTGTTGATACAAGTCATACGCTTCCTTGATTGTGAACAGAAGCGCAACTCATCTCTAAGTTTGCTGGCAATGGCCGTTGGAATAAAGCAAAAAGAGCTTGTGGATGCAATAATTTCGAAGGTAATTGTCTGCAAAATCGGCCATTTTACTGGCCCACGGCTATGACTTGGCTTCCATGTTTCGTGGATTTGTTTTCAGCGGCTGTTTCCTTCTCTTTGATCGCAGTTTATGCCATGCGGGTTCAATGTAATGCTGTTCCATTATGATGGGGTCGTGGATGAATGGAAGGTATTTGAGTGGAATGATAAGGTTGTTCACGTCTCTGCCATCAATCAAACTAAATGGTATTAGCATTGTCCATCTGAGCTTTCATGCATTCAAGTGAGAGTTTCCTGTGTCCCTGGTCACTTCTAGTTTTGCTTCATAGGCTTCATCCTATCCTATTGCTTGCATGAGACGTCTTTGCATTGCCCATTTTAGTTTCTTCATTATACAATCCATGTAAATATCAGCTAGAAAGATCTTTGAAAGTTTTGCGTGTTTCTGTGCTGAATGAACTGTCAAGTATTGATATTGACGTCACACCATTCAATGTCCCGCAGGAGTAGTTGAGTCGAAATGAATAGCACGAGTAACATAAGACATGATCACGCCGTGCCTTTAATCTAAGATCGCTTGTTTATGTTCTTGGACTTGGCTGAATCGTTTATGGTGGTGCTGATGTAGGTGGTTCGCTAAGCGGTTTTTGCATCCGGATATAGTTGCTGGCTATGAATATGTCTTCCTCTGGGATGAAGATATTGGAGTGGAACACTTTGATCCTTTACGGTGTGTAATATCCTGCCAATTTTTCATTACCTGTTCATCTTAGAAATGAACTTCCATTGATTACGTTTCATTTGCTTCATGAACATTGTTTGATATGGCTGTACCTCTATGTTCATGTACACAGGTACATATCTATAGTTAGAGAGGAAGGCTTAGAAATATCGCAGCCAGCCCTGGATGGCAACAGGTCAGAGGTGCATCATCAGATCACAGCCCGTGGAAGGAGAGGAAATGTTCACAGGTTTCTCTTAACGACGTTTCGATTTGAAGGACTTGTCTTTCTGCTGTTGTCAGTCACAACTCCTACACTCTAATTGGGCGTGGTTGCTGGGTTTTGCAGGAGAACATACAAACCAGGAGAATGTGATGACAACAGCACAGCTCCTCCTTGCACTGGGTAATCATTGTCAGCTTCTTGTGCTGCGAATGATTTTTTTTTCCTTCATTCTACCAAGTCATGGATTTTACAAAAATTTTTGGTGGGTATCTTGAGGGAGTAAAGCTACTTATATCTAAATTGTCTCCAAATCCTGCATCGGATTGTGTTGGTTTGTTATAGAGAGTGAAAAAACATTGAAAAGACCAGGGGGGGGCGCGTAGGCGAATGGCTTAAAAAAGCAGTATGAAAATTAAACATTTTCTCAGCAAGGGATAGTGCATGCAACTCAGGTGTCTTGTGATGTAATGCAGATGGATAGAAGTCATGGCTCCTGTGTTTTCGCGACCAGCATGGCGCTGTGTGTGGTACATGATCCAGGTATGTCTTCCGACTTCCATTAAAGTCCACCTTTTCCTTTTTTTCTGCACATGGTCATGGACGAAATCTGCCTAGATTAACACACATCTAACATAGGTTTTGGTTCGAAATGCTTTGGACAGAATGACTTGATACACGCTTGGGGTTTGGATATTCAGCTCGGCTATTGTGCTCAGGCATATACTCCAACCTTGGTCATCCTTCCTGCTGCTCCTTGTTTTCTGTCCTCTGTTCTTCGATCTCCTCCCTCGGCCGTATCAGCACTAGTCACTGATGCTCTGTATAATTGTCTGCTGTTGATATAGGGTGAACGAACCAAAAATATTGGGGTCGTCGATGCAGAGTATGTCGTTCATCACGGCCTTCCTACATTGGGGGAGCCCTCGAAAAAGGTGAAGTATCCATCGATGCATTAGTTACAGATCGTCAGCAGGATCGTAGGCTGACAAAACCCACCCTTTTTTTCTCAACCCTCCTCCCCCCCCCCCCCCCGAGCCCCCTTTCGCCACACACACGAAAGACATAGAACCTTAACTTTCCCGGGTTCAAAGTGCAATGCATCAGCCAGTTAACTGTAAGTTTAAGGATGTATCCCAGTTATCATCTAATCTAACCTATTTGTTTGGTATTTTTGCCATTTGCAGCATCAACTTAACGTTCTAGACATGAGGGTTGAAGTAAGTGACTCCTAAAATTCAACTCTTTTGACATTCTTATCCTCATTTAGACTGCACAACTCATAGTCCAAGATCCAGAGGGTGTTCATCGAGTCATTTAGGCTGGAACACATTAGGATGGGGGTTTCAGTCCTGGAAACTAAATATTTCTCTGAATATGTATCCTCAGGTGAGAAGGCAATCATACAACGAGTACAAGATCTTCAGAAGACGATGGGATAGAGCAGCAGCAGCAGACGAATGCTGGAATAATCCTTATCCAGAGCCATTAAAGCCGATTGCACGCTAGCAAGAAGTGGTCACCTTCCTCCCCCCCCCCCCAAAAAAAAAAAAAA
>JAKOGI010001474.1:0-22500 GCA_029747015.1 Carnegiea gigantea
TATATGTGTCTGTGTGTGTGTATATATATATATATATATATGTATGTGTGTGTGTGTGTGTATATATATATATATATATATATATATATATATTTGTATATATATATATATGCATGCGCACACACATACGCACGCACATAAAAGGAACTTATGAATGCCTCGTGCAACCCAAAATAAGTGTGTCATGTGAGTGATGGTGTTGCAAGCTCTTCATCCCCCTAGGAGACACACAAGGGGCGTATGAGTGCCTAGTTTGACGTAAAAGAACATGCATCCCTACTATCTGACCCCGCGTTCACGCTTAGTGAATTCCTACGTCTACAGATTTTAGATTCTTCCTTGGGATATAGTACCCCAAGGGAGCTACTAGGTCAAACCTAGGGCTCTGATACCACTTTGTGATGCCCCAGAAATTCTAATTCATTTTTATTCTAATATTTAGCCTATTTAATGTAGCAGAGGATAACATAAAGGGTGTCACCAACATATTTCACAATGAAATACATGGCAAAAAGCCTAATTTATTGAAATGAGTAAAATTTTAATCCAAATCAATGGTCAAAAATCGAAGACCAACTTGTTCAACAACAACTCCGACATTATTCTGGGCCAATGAAAAATTTAACTAAAGCTATCATATGGTTGTGTTCATATCTCATTCCCATGTAGGACACCGGTAACTAAAAACAAAATAGTTCGAAAAGTGAGACGGAACTCAATAATGCCTACCTCTAACAGTAAAACGCTTACTTAAACTCATTTCAAACATTTAGGGGTGAGTGGAAAATATCCAAAAAGCTCGAAATAAGATTTATTCCTAATCATTTTAAGAACTTCAAACTTCAAATTCTTAACCATATAAAAAACCAGAAGCATAGTTCCGTTAATGGCAAGCAACCCCTCCAATGGGTCTCATGGGTTACCAGAACCCAAACAATCTCATGAGTTATCAGAGCCAAAACAATCTTATGGGTTACCAGAACTTGATCAATCATATGCTATAACGCGGGGAGACTAATTTGTCTCTATATTAGGGTAAACTTACCTTAATCTTGGGAGGCATCCTTCTGAAAACTTGCTTTAATCTTATACTTTAAGATTTGGTATTTTATGAATATGTTCATTTCGCTGCCAGTATGCCCAACCCGTCTTGTCAAAACCTCAATTGACATAACAAAATTGCTTTTAAAGGTGAATTGTTTAAGTATAAAATATTCAATCACAACAACATAGTACACATTCAGAAATTCACAAAATCACATATCATAGTTCAAGTGTTTATGCATAAGGTACCCTTGGCATACAAGGTTACATGAACAATTCACAAACATCCCAAACATCCTTTCAAAGTGCAACCGAGGGAAGTTAGAGCATAGGTATTACCTCGATCAAGCGTAACAACCTAGTTTCTGCTCGATTCCAGATTGTTAGGCCTAAAGATAAAAATAAATTATTATAACAAGGCCAACTTAAGGAACATCTTACCCCCCAAAACCTGGATTTCTAAACCCAAAAGCCAAACAAGCCCCCAAAGTCTCATGACTATCATTAATAACCCTAGATACTATTTTTTAACCACTAAAGAAACTTTTTAAAAGCTCACTAACTAACTAAAGCTAATATTGAAATATAAATGAATTAGGGTCTATAGGTCAGTTTTTTGGCCTAAATTGCAGAGGCCATAACTCCACCAAGAAATATTGTATCAAGATATATGTGCATAGTCTAAAAAGCCCTTTTTATATACTATAACTTTCGTGGTCTTAACTAAACTTGTTTTTCATGGATGAAACCATGATAACCACTAAAAAAAACCACAAAATCAATCTCAAATCATTCTTAACCACCCATATTACCTCTAAAGTCCAATAATTTTTTTAAAGAACATAATATGAGAAAACCCTAAACATATCACCAAAAGGATCCAAATACGAAAAAGGTCGTAGCTAGTGGCCGAATGGCAACGGAGAGAGGAGAGGCTAGCGGTGGAGACGGCGTTGACTATGGGCAGCGGAAGTAAGAGAGAGTGAGGGTGAGATAGAGAAAAGTTATAGAGGGAGGAGGAGAGTTAGAGGTAGTAGAAGGGGTTTGGGATGGTTGGCCAGGCGACGGGAGGTAGGTGCCGGCAAGTGGCTACCCGGCAACGAGGCAGAGAGAAAGTGTGAGGAATGGAGAGAACCGTGGCGGAGAGAGGTGAGAGGGAGGAGTATGTGATATGGGGGATTTGCTGCATGAAAAATACTACAATTATCTCTCTTCATTTTTTTGGCTGATAAAATGGAAGGGAATAGATATTCTTGGCTGCAATTTAACAAGTAAGGGATTTGGAGAATATTTTGATATTGATAACTCGTATTTTATGTGCAGTTTTTTTCCTCCATTTTACCTATTTTTTAGTCTTTGAAACATATTGTTATAGGTAAATAATGCATATTTTGTATAATTTTTAGGTGAAAAATATGAGTGCAAAATTGATGAAATTGACTTGATTTCCTCAAGTGTCCTTCTTTCGGCCTAGCAATAGGAAAAGAAAAACAAAAAAAGGTCCAACCAGTATGTGTAGAAGTCCAGCAGCCTCTTGGATGCTTGATCCTTCTGTCACGTGCCCAGCCCAAGAGCAACAATTCTTCTTTTCCTTTCCCATTCATGATTGGGCCTACTCTATTTGCTTCCCTTTAGCCAGCCATGTTACCCACTTAGCTGCCTACCTCATTCTCCTTCTCTCTATCTGTGTGAACCTATTCTTGTCAAGCAATGCCCAAGATAGCAGCCCACGTGCTTATCTTCATCAACTCTCCATTACTCACTCTTTCCTGTTGCACGGGTCTAATTAGCTAGAAAGCGCTAGTTAGTCCAACATTTGCCCCTTTTCCTCACGTGTGTGAGGAATATTTTATATGTAATTATCTCATTCATTGTACCTACTTTTAAGTCTTTGACATATATTTTTACAGATAAATAATGCATATTTTATGTGATTTGCAGGTAGAAATAAATATAGAAGAATTTGGGTGGAATTGATCAATTCTACTCAGATCTCCAACATGTGCAATGCCTAAAGTCTAAGCCCAAGCCCAAGGGAAAAAAGGAAAAAAAAAGAAGAGAGAGAGAGATGTCCCCATGAAGACCCTATGCACTGCGGCCCATCACTCCAAGCAGCTCAATTTCTTTACCAAAGTGCTTATTTTTCACATGGTTAATTGTTAACCTAGTCAAATGTAATTAATCAAAAATTAATTTTTAGCTTAAGACTAGCCTTTTCTTATGCACCATAAAAGCCAAAATATTAATTAAAATTAATTTTTATTAATTTTTGGCATCCGTTGATCTTCCACTATAAAAAGGGGTCATGGGTTGTAGCATCCACACATTCATCCATTCACCCATTCAAGCATTTAAGCATTCTTCCATCTTCCACCTTCTATTTTTTTAGAAAGTAGAGAGCATTTTGTAAGACAAATTAATTTGAGCTGAGGGGTTTAGAAGAAAATAAGCTTGAAATTAGCTATTTTTCTCTTCTTTTCGTATTTCATTTGTGAGTCACATTTGAGAGTTTACACTTAATTTCATCATTTTGTGTAATTGAGTACAAAAGTTTGGGTATAGGAAGTGAAATATACAAACTTCAATGGTGTTTTCACTAATAATGACCAGTTAAACTACTCATTTTCAGGATTAGCATGGATCATCGATATTAATTATTGGTTTTGTTAATTTCTTATAGGATTATTCTTGCCTCTTTCATTGCACAATCTTGAGTTTATACTTGATCGTAACTTATTTATGAATCTTAATACTATT
This sequence comes from Carnegiea gigantea, assembly GCA_029747015.1. Classification (NCBI taxonomy): domain Eukaryota; kingdom Viridiplantae; phylum Streptophyta; class Magnoliopsida; order Caryophyllales; family Cactaceae; genus Carnegiea; species Carnegiea gigantea. The sequence continues at coordinate 3,802 of JAKOGI010001474.1, forward strand.
GTTAATAATGTTGATTAAGATAGTTAAATTTGCTATCTCAAATAAATATTACACCCTGTAGGCGAATATGATGATTATGTAATTAGACTTAAAACTATAATTGTTAAATTGAATAATTTATACTAGAAATTAGATGAGTTATGTCAAAAAATAATGATTCATGCTAAACCAGTAGATAAATAATCTTATTTTATAATTATAATTATTTTTTTAATTTATGCCCTAATGCTTGTAGCTTAGGTTAAATACGAGACAAATTGAACCCCAATTTGAATTAGTAAATCAATATTTTCATCAATAGTGAAAACCAAAATCCTAAATCTTTCTCCCATTTGATTTTTGTTCACTCTCTTGACTTATTTACGGTTCTTTTATTCCGTTAATTCATATTGATAATCGAACTCCTCAATTAAACTATTTTTTATAATCAGAAAAGTTGAATTAAAAATTATTATTGTTCCTCATGGGATCGACACCCATATATTCGTTAATCTATAATTAACCTTGTGTACTTGCAAGTAAAAAGGGTTTTAAAACTAAACAAAGAATTCACATTAAGTTTTTAACGCTGTTGCTAAGGAACAAATAGTGGTTTTTGAATTTTCTCTTCCTTTTATCCTTTTTATTTTTTTCCCCCTTCCAATTTTATTTATTTATTCTCCACACCCTTCCCTTTTGTTTTTATTGCTTCATTCCCCAATCCCTCCTAATCTAACTATTGTATTTTTATTCTTCCCTCTACCTTCTAATGTAACTATCTATCCCTTCTAACCTAATCTAACTCTTTTATTTCTGCTGTTTTATTTATTGTATCTAATCTAACAATCTCCCTCCCTTTTATTTCATTTTTTCTCTTCTTATTCTCTTTTGATTTTGCTTTACGTATTTTTTTTCATTTTCCCCCTTCCCTTGGACCTTTCTTTTATTTGTTTAGTTTGTTTTTTGTCCTTCTTACCTCTCTCTTCTCTTTTCTTTTTATTTTGTTGGGTGGTTATTATTGTGGTGATTTTATTCTTTTCTCCTAGTTGTTTGTGGGTATATGCATGGCAGACATTCTTCATACTTAGATCTTGAAAAATATAATCCTAAAATTGAACGCTCTCTTTGTAAGATAAGAGTTAAGAAAAAGGAATCTAAGAAAAAGATGGCTGAAGAAAAAACCCTACCATCTAGGCAATTTAAGGAGTACTTCACTCCCGCCACTTATGATTCACCAACAAGAATATGTATGCCCACTATTACGGGGCCATTTGAGATAAACATTCTCTTATCCAAATGCTCCCGTTGTTTTATGAGCTAGAGTCTGAAAATCGTTTCAAGCATGTCAATGCATTTTTAGAGATTTGTTCCATTGTGTTCTTGAATAATATCTCTGATGATGCTCTTCGCTTGCGACTTTTTTCTTTTTCTTTGAAAGATAAAGCTAAGGCTTGGTTGAACACTAAGACAAATATCACCACTTAGGATCAATTGCAAAAGGAATTCTTGAAAAAGTTTTCTCTATTGGTAAACTGACTGCCTTAAGACGTGTTGTAACCATATTCTCACAAAAGAAAAAAGAGCAATTGCACGAAAGTTGGGAAAGGTTTAAAGAGTTATTGCAAAGTTATCCTCACCAAGAGGTCCCTATGTAGCAACTTGTCCATAGTGTTTACTTTGGCTTAGATGAGTACAATAGGCAGATGGTTGATGTATCATGTGGTGGTAGTTTCTTATACAAAACTCCCGAAGAAGATTAGGAATTGTTTGAACATTTAAGTGAAAATTCACATTTGCATGCTATTTCCTCACATTCTAATTTACCTAGGCAAATAGAAAGTAAAAGAGGGATTTATGAGGTTTCACATGTAATTAACCTTTCTATCATAGTTAATGCTTTAGCTAAGAAATTTGATCAATTGTTATGCATGAACAAAGTGTCTAATGCCTCTTCTATGCAGGATGTATGTTCGATTTGTGCTAATCTCATGCATGCTTCTCTTGACTATCCTTGTATTGTTAAGTCTGACTGTGTGCCTAAATAAGTAAATGCTGCCTAAGGATTTCCTCCATCTAACAATCCTTATTCTAATATCTATAGTCATGGTTGGAGGAATCATCCTAATTTTTCATGGAGGTCTCAAAATGTTGAGAATCCTCAAGTGCAGTCTAGCAGACCTACCCCTCTTGGTTTCCAAAACCAGAGATATGCTCCTCCCTTTTCCCATCAAGCTCCATCTGGGAGCTCTGATAGAGACAAGGTAATTTCTGCCCTTGGTACCTTGACCTCTATTGTGTAAAATGTTGATTCTAAGGTCTAAGGAATTGAGTCTAAAATGCATATTGTTGATTCTTACTCACAATCTATAGCTAAGTTAGAATCCCAACTTAGGCAACTAGCAATAGCTATCGGGAGAAAAAAAAGAAGGAAAACTTCTATGTCATCTCATACAAAACCCTAAAGGCCAACAATTTAAACAATCGAAAGTTGTAATGGTTCTTAGGAGTAGTAAAGAAGTAGATAACAAGGTGAGTGAGAAGGAACATGATAAAGAGGAAAGACTTAAGACCATGGAGAGTGTCCTTGAGATAGAAAAGAAAAATGTCCCATCCCCCTCTCCTGTTGTGTCTGACTCTATTGTGGCATATAAGCCAAGGGTTCCTTACCCTCAAGCTCTGGATGCACCAATCCCTTCTAAGAAAGATAAGTAAAGAGATGACATCTTAGAGACCTTTAGGCAAGTTAATGTCAATATTCCCCTCTTGGAAGCAATTAGACAGATCTCGACTTATGCTAAGTTTCTTAAAGACAAGTGCACTTTTAAAAGAAATTCTAAGGATGACAAGTCTGAAAAGGTTGTTCTAAGTGAACAAGTGAGCTCGATTTTGAAATGTGACACTCTACCTAAGTTTAAAGATCCCAGTGTCCCTACCATCTCATGTTTTATTGACAATCAAAAAATTAAAAGGGCACTTTTGGATTTAGGTTCTAGTGTTAATTTGATACCATAATCTGTTTACTTAGAGTTGGGATTAGGTGAACTGAAACCTTTCAATTGTACCTTTTAGCTTGCTGATAGGTTAGTTAGGACTCCTAAGGGGCGAATAGATGATGTCTTGGTTTAAATTGATAAAGGATTTTTTTCTTATTGACTTTGTTGGGTTTGACATGGACCCTAGTCATGCTTCTAGGAAGATCCCTCTTCTTTTAAGACACCCCTTCCTAGTCACAGCTAATGCCACCGTTAACTGTAGGTTGGGAGTGATAGATGTCTCAGTCATAAACATGAGGGTTAGGCTCGGGAGTGATGGATGTCTCAGTCATGAACATGAGGGTTAAGCTTAACATTTTTAAAGCTTCTGCTCCACCTGTGTTTGAAGATGAACATGAATGTTTCTTTGTTGAAGTGATTAATGAAATGATTGAGAAGTTTTGCCTGCTATTCTAAGTAGTGATCCCTTAGGAGCCTGTTTTTTCTATGGGGATTTGTGATTGTTTGACTTGTGGAGTACAATAGATGTGATGCATTCTAATCTAGATTCCACTCCTCATCTTGAGTCTTCCTCTTGGGTGTCCAATTATGAACCTCTTCCCTCTTTGGCTAGTTCTCCTATGGCACCTTTTGTTGTGTCCTCACCTAAGCTTGAGTTGAAACCTCTCCCTAATTCACTCAAGTATGTGTTTCTAGGCCTTAAATAGACCCTACCTGTTATTATATCTTCCATTTTATCTTGTGATCAAGAGGAAGCGTTGATTCGTGTCTTATGTGATTATAAGGGTACTATAGGGTGGTCAGTTACTGATTTGAAAGGGATTAGTCCCATAATTTGTATGCACAGAAATTCATTTAGAGGACGATGCTAAACCTGTTAGGCAAATACAACGCAAAGTGAACCCCCACATGAAAGAAGTAGTTCAGAAAGAGATAGTAAAGCTTCTAGATGTAGGCATTATCTACCCTATTTCTACCAGTCAATGGGTTAGTCCAGTTCAAGTAATCCCTAAAAAATCTGGTATAACTGTGACAAAGAATAATGAGAGTGAATTGATTCCTACTAGACAGACCACATGGTGGAGGGTGCGCATTGATTACCCAAAACTGAATTTTGTAACTAGAAATGACCATTTTTCCCTCATATTCACAATTAGCTAGACAAAGTTTTTATTGCTTTTTAGATGGATATTTTGGTTACAATTAAATACCTGTCTATCCTGAGGACCAAGAGAAAACAACTTTTACATGCCCATCAGGTACTTTTGCCTATCAAATGATGTGCTTTGGGTTGTGTAATGCACCTTCCACATTCTAGAGATGTATGATGGCCTTATTTCCTAACTATATTGATAATTTTATGGATGTGTTCATGGATGATTTCTCTATTTTCGACTCTTCCTTTGATATGTGTCTTGCTAATCTATCCACTGTGCTAAAAAGATTTCAAGAGGTGAATCTAGTCTTGAGTTCGAAAAAGAGTCATTTCATGGTCCAAGAAGGGATTGTTTTGGGACTCTAAGTGTCTAAAAAAGGGATTGAGGTTGATAAAGCCTAGGTTGATTTGATTTCTAATCTGCCTATGTCTTCTTCTTTGAAACAAGTTAGATCTTGTCTTAGTCATGCTAGTTTATATAGGAGATTTATTAAGAATTTTAGTAAAGTGACTCGTCAACTTACTAATCGTCTTACCAAATATGCTCCTTTTGTGATTGCTGAGTCTTGTATAAATACTTTTGAAAAGCTTCGATCTTTATTGGTGTCGACCCCTATTATGCATCCCCTGATTTTTCTTTACTGTTTGAAATTATGTATGATGCATCTGATTTTGCCATTGGGGCTATTTTGGGTTTAAGGGTGAACAGAATGCCTTATGTCATATACTATGATAGTAAAACTCTAACTGATGCTCAAAAGAATTATTCAACTACTGAAAAGGAGTTGCTAACTATAGTATTTGCACATGATAAATTCCGTCCATACCTTTTGTGTTTGAAAGTGATTGTGTTTACTAATCATGCTACATTAAAACACTTGTTGGCTAAGGGCAGCCCGGTGCACAAGCATCCCGTGTTCACGCAGGGTCCGGGGAAGGGCCGCACCCCAAGGGGTGAATTGTAGGCAGCCTAATCTGACTTTGTCAGTGGCTGATTCCACGGATCGAACCCGTGTCCTTTTGGTCACACGGAGATAACCTTACCGTTGCTCCAAGGCTCCCCTTCAAGAGTTTGTTGCTTTAAGAGTTTGATGTTGAAATAAAAGATAGTCTAGAATCTTTACTGAATATACTGATGACTTCGTTGGATTTTCTGACCACTTTCCTAATGAGCAGCTATTTGTTGTGTCACATGCCCCTCTCCGTTGGCTTGCTCACATTGTGAACTACCTTGTCACCAAGAAGATTCCTCGTCGCTGGTTCAAACAAGAGCCAGATAAGTTCTTCTCACCGATAAGACATTAATATTAGAAGATCCTTATCTTTTCAAATATTGCCCTAACCAAGTGGTACGTAGATATGTGTCCCTGAGAGTAGAATTTATAGTATTCTCATCTTTTATCATCTTATGCTTGTAGTGGTCACTTTGGAGGAGGTAGGATAGCTACTAAAGTCTTACAAAGTGGGTTCTTTTGGCTCACTCTGTTTCGAGATGCTCACCGATTTTGCCTTGCTTGTGAGCGTTGTCAATGTTTAGGTGCACTGTCTCATCCTGATATGATGGCTCTTTTCCCTATTCTGATTATTGAGATATTTGATGTGTGGGGCATTGATTTCATAGGTCCCTTTTCCCCATCTTTTGGCTTTGTATACATATTGGTTTCTTTTGATTATGTATCAAAGTGGTTGGGAGCTCCGGCTAGTAGGACCAATAACCACAAGCTTATGGTCAAGTTTATGAAAGAGTGCATTTTCTGTCGATATAGTACCCCTATTGAGCTCTTATTAGTGATGTAGGTAGTCATTTTTGTCATCAATCTTTTGAGGCTGTGCTTAGAAAGTATTCTGTGACTCACAAAGTAGCTACCCCCTATCACCCTTAGACTAGTGGTCAAGTTGAGGTGTTTAATCGTGAGATAAAGTCTATACTTGAAGAAATGGTTCTACCTAATACGAAAGACTAGTCTTTGAGATTGCATAATGCTCTTTGGGCCCATCATACTGCTTATAAACTCCCATTGGAATGTCTCTTTACCGGCTTCTTTTTGGTAAGGCTTATCATTTGCCAGTTGAATTAGAAAACTGTGCTTTTTGGGCTATTAAAGCTTTTAATTTTGATATGAAACAAGCAGTTTCTAACCGTAGGCTTCAGTCGAATGAATTGGATAAATTACGTAATGAAGCATATGAGAATGCTAAGATTTATAAAGTTAAAACCAAAGCTTTTCAAGATAAAACGATTTCTTATAAATCTTTAACCTAATCAGAAGGTTTGGCTTTTTAACTCTAAGCTTAAGTTATTTCTTAGCAAGTTGAGATCTAGATGGAATTGTCCCTTTGTTGTCCAACAAGTGTTTCCCTCTAGGACGGGCCAAATTTTGGATCTCTAAGATGGTCGAATTCTCATGGTTAATGGCCAACTTTTGAAACCTGTTGTGATTCATGATATTGGGCCTGGTTTGATTGAATCCATCAATCTAGTAGACCTTGTCTACTATGATTAGTGGATGTGACCTTATCTGGCTGAAGACATAAAACGTAGCGCTTGTTGGAAGACAATCCAATTTTTTTAGGTGAGTTTGAGTCTTTTGTATTCTTTTTCTTTTGGTGTGCTTGTGTTTTTGAGTGTGATTCTTCACTTAGTTTTTAGCTTTTGTGGTTGGTGATGTTGTGAAGGTACTTTGGGAGTTTGATTGTTGGGCTTTTATGAAAATGACTTCCTTATTCTATCAGGTGGTGTTGCTCTTTTCTCTATTTCTCTCTTTCTTATTATTTTCTACATTGAGGACAATGTAAGATTTAGGTGCAGGGGGAAGGCAAAATGAAAATTTTAAGAAAAATTTAAACATGAAAATCTGTGGGTGAATTTGATTTTGGGAAGCGTTTGAGTGTTATGATTGTGCATGTTCTACTCTTATTTATGTAGATTTGATTCATGTGATCCATGTTCACTAGCTATTATTTCTAGCTTGGACTAGTTGATGGCCAAACATTTTTGCTGTGCTAATGTCACTATGTAGCCGATTTTGAGTTTGACATGTGACCCCATTTTCAATGTCATTATGAGTATTCGATAAGCATTGAGTTCTCCATTGACTTTATAATTAATAAAAAACGTTAATTGAATTAATTGAGTTATGATTTCAGTACCAATGTTTAGGTTCTGTCTCTAAGGTTCTGTCTCTATCCATATCTTTAATTGCCTGAATATGTACTAAGTGCTTTTCTGTGTGTTATCTTTATTTATATCTTTGTCCACTCAAAAAAGCACATGGAATCAAGTAACCTCTGAAAAAAAAATCAAAGTCAAAAAAAATCAAGAAAAAGAGAACAATAAATTGATTTGGTATTGCAAACTTGATTTTGAAAATGCTCTTATGATTTTTGTTATGTGGGCTGAAATTTTGTGCTTATGGTTTACTACATAGTTTTATTGTGTGCTTAATTTGCTTGAATCTTGGCCTATTGACTTAGTTGAAGTTGGAAATCTTTGATAATGAGTTGAGAACAGGTAATGAATTGATACACGTGATTTGGAATGGACATTCATAGTTGGATCACTTGATTTTCTTCCTTGATATTATTCTTACTCTTCTTGATGGCTTAAATGAATATATGCATTAATGATATTCTTTGCTCGAGGACTAGCGAACTTTTGGTGTGGGAGAGTTGATAATTCATATTTTATATGAAATTTTCTCCTTCATTTTACCTACTTTTAAGTCTTTGAAATATGTTTTTATAGGTAAACAATGCATATTTTATATAATTTTCAGGTAGAAATAAATATAGAAGAATTTGAACGGAATTGATCAATTCTACTCGAATCTCCCACATGTGCAATGCCTAAAGTCCAATCTCAAATCCAAGGGAAAAAAAGAAAAAAAAGAAGAAGAGAGAGATGTTCCCATGTGGGCCCTATGCACCATGGCCCATCACTTCAAGCAACTCAATTTCTTTACCAAAGTGCTTATTTCCCACATGGCTAATTATTAACCTAGTCAAATGCAATTAATCAAAAATTAATTTTTAGCTTAAGATTAGCCTTTTCTTATGCATCATAACAGCCAAAATATTAATTGAAATTAATTTTCATTAATTTTTGGGCTTCAAGAGAGGTTGATTTTTTACTATAAAAAGAGGTCATGGGTTGCAGTATTCACCCATTCAAGCATTCAAGTATTCTTCCATCTTTCATCTTCTATTTTTTTAGAGAGTAGAGAGCATTTTGTAAGACAAATTCATTTGAGTTGAGGGGTTTAAAAGAAAATAAGCTGAAAATTAGCTGTTTTTCTCTTTTGTTCTCACCTCATTTGTGAGACACACTTGAAAGTTTATACTTAATTTCATCATTTTGTGTAATTGAGTACAAAAGTTTGGGCATAGAAAGTAAAATATACCAACTTCAATGATATTTTCACTAACTATGATCGGCTAAACTACTCATTTCTAGAATTAGGATAGATTCTTGATAATAATATTGGTTTTGTTAATTTCTTATGGGGTTATCCTTGTCTCTTTCATTGCATAATCTTGAGTTTATACTTGATCGTAACTTATTTATGCATCTTAATACTATTGTTAATCATGTTGATTACAATAGTTTAATTTACTATCTCAAATGAATATTAGACCTTGTAGGCTAATATGATGATTATGTAATTGGACTTAAAATTCTAATTGTTAACATTGAATAATTTATACTAAAAATTAGATAAGTTACGTCTAAAAAGAATGATTCATGCTAAACCACCATATAAATAATCTCATTTTATAATTATAATTATCTTTTTAATCTATGGCTTAATGCTTGTAGTTTAGGTTGAACAATAGACAATTTGAACCCCCATTTGAATTAGTAAATCAATATTTGTATTAATGGTGAAATCCAAAATCCTAGATCTTTCTCTCATTTGATTTCTCTTCGCTCTCTTGGCTTAGTTACTCTTATTTTATTCCGTTACTTCATATTGATAGTCGAACTCCTCAATTGAACTATTCTTTATAATCAAAAAAGTCGAATTGAAAATCGCTATTGTTCCTCGTGGAATCGACACCCCTATACTTGCTAGTCTGCAATTAAACATGTGCATTTGCAAGTAAAAAAAGGTTTTAAAACTACGCATAAAATCTACATCAGTGGGCTATTCTCTTGCTTCACGCTGAGCTCGTCATGAGAAATCAACACATGACTTTGACCAATTATTTTCTCACGTTAGTCAAATTGCATTAACTAAATTCATTACTTCAGCATAAGATGTGACACTTTGAGACACCAATATTCATCCTCCTTAACCTGTAACTGTTGAGAAATTAAACCAAAATTAATTTTTTCTAATTAATTTTAGGTAGCAGTGGGGAAGCACTATAAAAAGGGGTCAAGGCCTTGAGGTAAATCACTTATCTAAGCATTCTTCCCTTCTCTCATCTTCTATCATTCATTTTTTTTAGAGAGTCTTTGTAAGAGAAGATCGATTAGATCGAGGAGTTTAGAAGAAAATAATCTTTATTGGTTATTTTTCTCTTCTCTTATCACATCATTTGGGAGTCAAATTGGAGAGTTCGTGCTTAATTATATTGTTGTGTAATTAAGTACTAAAGTTTGGACATAGGAAGTGAAATATACCACTAATTGAGAGTATGGCTAGACCAACTTGAATGATGTTTTCACTAATTATGGCCAACTAATTTACTCATCTAAGATTAGAATGGATCCTTGATTAATAATATTGTTTTACTAATTTCTTTTGTTTTTTTTTTCATCTCTTATATTGCATACTTTTGATTTTACATTTGATCCGAACTTACCGATGCATATTATTACTATTATTTATTCATGTTGATTTTAATGGTTTAATTTGCTATCTCAATTATATATTAGGCCTTGTAGGCTAATATGATATTATGAAATTGTGCTTAAAATTGTAATTATTAAAGTTGAATAATTTATACTAGAAATTAGATAAGTTATGTCTAAAATAAATAACACTAGCTACAAGATCAATTATATCATATGATATTATAATTCATCTTTTTAATTGATATCCTAATGCTTATAAGTTAGGTTGAATAAGAAACTAATTAGTCCCCAATTTGAGGTAATAGTTCAATATTTAGATCATCGATGAAATCTAAAGTCTTAGATCTTTTTCTAATTTAATTTTGCTATATTTTCTTGACTCATTTGCTTTTCTTTTGTCTCTTTTATTTGGTTTGATATTGAACTCATATCTTGGATTGTTCTTTTTAACTTGAAAAACTATATTTGAAATTGCTATTGATCATCATGGGATCAACACCCTATACTCGTTAGTCTACAACTAACCTTGAGCACTTGTAAATAAAAAGGGTTTCTAAAACTCAACATAACAAAAAAATCAAATTTTTGGTGCTTTTGCCGGGGAGCGGTTAGTAATTTTCGATTTTCTTTTTCCTTTTATTCTTTTATTCTTTTTCTTTTTTTTTCATTTTCTTTTCTTTAGTTAGTCGATGCAATTTCAAATAATTGATTCTTGTTTGGTTATTATTGCGGTGAAAGTCTGCCACTCTTTTGTTGTTTGTGGGTTATATGCATGGTAGACATTCTTTATCTTAGATCTTGAAGAATACAATCCTAAATTTGAATTCCTCTTAGTAGGATAAGAGCTAAGAAATACGAAATTATGATGAAGATGGTTGAAGAACAAAACCCACCACCTAAGCAACTTAAAGAGGATTTTACTCCCGCCACTTATGATTTACGTACAAGAACCTGTATGCCCACTGTTGTGCCACCCCAACTCTAATTATGTTATTAGTCTTATTTAGCATTTACTAATCCCTATAATTAGCGCAGTGAAAAACTGGGGTTAGAACATTATCGCCGTCTAATTAATGGACAAGGCTACACGTTGGGAAGTCTAGTGAAGACTAATGCTTCCAAATGCTCTTAAGAAGTTTGAAATGGTAATCTAATTCCAACATAAATGTATATGAGCTCTTATTAACCGTGAATCATACATCCACAACCTACTAACTCCTAAGCATGACCACTGTGAGCATACAGACTTCTTCACCTTGACTGCAGATAATACTCTCGAGTTAGTTGAGGGTAGATTCACATACAATAACCGGAAACATGAAAACACAAAAACATCAGAAAGTGAGCCAAAGCTCAATACGTTAACTCATGTACTATTAAAATAGAATATATTTTTGTTAGATGCCCACATTTGAATTAAATTTAGTTAGAAATGACAGGGAGAGAATGTGTTAAAAATATTTCTGATTATTATCTGATAGTGGAACCGAAATTAATGAGCTCAAACATACAGTGCAATCATTAAGTAAGGTACGTACCTCTTAGGTCGATCAAGAAGTCTGATCTGAAGCTGCATAGGTGAATTGATGTGCCTAAGACCTGACTTGATGACTGGTGGCTCCACTTGATTATGTGATAAAACAATGTTTGAAAATGATTCATTAAATAATTGTAAGTTACGAGATTTTGGTATTCATAAAAGACCTATGAATTTTTGAAAAGTAGAGGCAGTGAACATATTTGATTTGAAAAATTGGTCTCCACCCTTTGAATTATTAAATTATGGCTTGAAGATGACGAAAGTGGCTTCGCTTTTGTTATGCACGAATCTTTTATAATTAATAAAGCTATGTAATTATCATCATAATGGCTTTTGATAAATTAAAACGTTTACCCGAAGTTTATATTTGTTATGATTTTCATATTAACTGTTGTTGTCACTATTATCATCATTGTTGTCATTGTCATTTTTGTTGTTTTCGCTGTCATCATCATCGTTGTTGTTGTTATTATGGTTGTTATTATGACTATTATGATGATGATTGCCACTGCTATATTGTTAGCCAACATCATTTTCTCCTTGCTTGTACTTAGTGATCTATTGCAGGAATTAATTAGGTTAGGCAGTGAAACTAGTGTGCTTAAATTGTGCCAATTTTAAAATAAGGGAGCAAAATAGCTTGGCTATTTACCTTCAGACTTCGCTTCAAAGAGAGAGTACTTATTCTAAGAGCTTAAGTAAATTTTTGTGGCTAGTTAGTCATTTTAAATTGTATGAAGTTCTTCCCCCATAGACTATTAGAATTACACTTCTACCCTTGAGTTGTCATTAGTACTTGTCGTAACCTATTACTCCTAGTCACTTTATTTGAATTGGATAGTAGGAAATGATAGGCCTCCATTATCACCCACGATCAATTGAACAAGTAACTTATATCCAATATTTCCACTTCAGCTTAAAGTTTTCAATGAACCTGTTCAGTCCAAAATCTCAAAATTGTTATACCCTTCTCTCCTCTACCTCCTAAAGTTCTTCCATCTTTTCCCACAACAAGCATTTTAATTGTAATATTTCAAATATCTCCTTAAGCATCCAATTCATTCAAGATGCAACAAAATTCATTAAACTTTAACTAAATTGAGATTGTTTAAGAGTATACCTACAAGTTCTTCAGCCATTCTCATCTCTTCCATAATCACCTATGATATTCAATCATCCAACTCAAAATTATGGGAAGCAAACTCCAAATTAACATGGGAGAGCACTTATTTAACGTCAAAGAAACATAATTGTCAACTAAATCAACCAGGAAGTTTAAATGAAAGGAGGTTGACGATTCACCTTTATGCCTCAATGAGTAGAAAGTAAGAAGATGGGGAAGGTGGCTGATGGTAGTAGTTGGTGCTCTGGCTAGGACAGGCAACGCAGTGGCGAGCTTAGCGGCAACGTGAGGGCTGTAATAGAGCAGACGATGGTCTAAGAAGAAAAGTAGCAGGGGCCAGGGGGAGGGTCGACGTGCATGTGGGTGGAAAGAAAAAAAGAAGGAGAAGGCTCCTTGCTTGGATTTTTATTTTGTCATTTATTTTGTTTTACATTTTCTTTGTTCCAAAATTCCATCCCCCTCTTTCTCTATCCCATTGCAAACAAATCTTCAATTGGGCTGTCATTTAGGCTAATTCTTTCCTCCAACTAACCTAATTTTATACCAGATTCTTTTTTGCTATTTAGTGAATTTGATTCTTACATTTTGATTACTTATTTCATAAATGTTTGTTTAATATTATTAAGTTGTTTATTTATTTAAGTATTTATGTACTTTTAGTGAAGTTCAACCAAGCATACGATATGAATCATTCTTATTTATTATCCTTCATCAAGAATATCACTTTTAGTCATTTTCATAAATGTACAATTTTATTTTCATTTGTAGATGTTAAATGACTTCATACATTGCATCACAAAGTTTTACTCGAAGGTCCCTTGCTATTGCATAAATATTTCTAATATCTTGAAATGCATTGCTCATCTTTCCTAAATTATGATTAATTATTACATGGATTAGGTGCGGACTATTGCGGCCTTTCCCTTTAAAATAAGTTTCTTCTCGAAACTGATAAATCAGAAAATCCTGGAAATACCACTCGATATAGTTGCTCCGATTTTCTAAGTGACTTTGGATGTAATGCCTTAATTGTAAAGTTGCTTACGTTTGTGGTCTGCAATTACACAAGTTGCTTCTTTGAGATTGAGATCTCTAGGCTCTATCACAATGTTGTGAGTTGGGCGTGGTGTATTGTCCCTGATCTATGGAATGTATAAAATACTACACGTGTTCTATTTTCACCGACTGAGCTAAATTATACAATAAAAGTTCAATTTTAAAAGAGATTGCATAGGGACATATTTAAAATTCTTCTTCTTCTTCTTCTTCTTCTTCTTCTTCTTCTTCTCCTCCTCCTCCTCCTCCTCCTCCTCCTCCTCCTCTCTCTGTTTCTCTCTCTCTATCTCTCCCCCTCCCTCTTTGGTCTTCTTAGTCCGAGAAGTTCTCTTGACCACCTCAAAGCTGAGACCTGGTCTTCCACGATATATCATGTCTTCTGCTATACCACATAATTTGGCATTTCTCCCTTCAGATATATGTACTGATTGTTTTATTCTTTGAGCACCATAAATTCATGTAAAGTGAATAATTTCGATTCTTTGTAATAGTCCTCAAATTTAATTCTCGGTTCGCACATCAATGTATCAATTTTAGACTCCAGTTCAAGTAATAAGTTATATTTCACCAACTTCAAGTCCATATAATGACTTTTGAATTCCTTAATCATGATCAACTTCATTACACATTCCTTAATCAGCTTCATTATGCATTCCTTAATCATGATCAACCCCATATAATCACTTTTGAATTCATCTTACACTGTTCAACATGTACCATAAGAATTCTATTTCTATGTTTTCTCTTGAGCCTCCTAGTAAAGCATGGACTTATACAAAAGAAGAGATGAATATGAACTAAGAATATATATGTAATGATTTATTAAACTCTATTCCCTCAATTGTGATTTAGGACTTTGATAAGCCTTCCAAATTGGTTATATGGATAGGCAAGTATTATCACCTCACTAAGGATACAACTAAGGTATGCTTAAGTACTACTTCATTCTAGTATTCTGGATAATAACTAATTACTTTGTGCACCACAATCTTGACTATAACCTAGAAAACCAATTTATTCCAATGACAAACTATTCATTACATAAATTCTCGGCATCTTGACCTTTCTCTCACGTCCTTGCCCAATTATAGCCAAATTTATTTATGTACCTTATCATAAGCGTACTGGGTCCATTCATCGAAGTCACCAGGGCATAGGGTTCTTCTATTTCCCTTATATTTTAGAAAGTCTTCCAAGTGTACAGTTGCACATCCAAGCTTTTGAATCTTTTCTTATAAAAGAGCCATATGTTTGTCAAGCTTGTTAACCCAAAGTGTTCTATGGGAAAAGAAGTTAGAATATTTATATATTTGAACTGAGACTACACATAGAGATTGAGAATCTTTTCTAGTTTAAGAGTACCCTATTTCCAAATGTCCCATAGGTTTAGGTTTGACTCTTAATCTCATACTACCTCAGTTGTACACTATTCATCCTTAATGTAAATTGTTCACCTTTAATAATTCTGATATACCTTAGTCACGTAATAATTTGTAGTTGGCAATGTATCCATAGTTATTCTCCAACTATTGCAGAGTATATGTCATTCCTTGTATTCATAAAAATCACATATCACAACCCTTCTTTAAATCAACCCAAGTTAGTTCACAAAGATATCCCAAAACATCAAAGGTGAACATGACATGGCTTAAAATTTGAACCGTCATTGAGATGTAAATTCAAATTCACTTTGGCCCAAATGTGTTCCCCTGGTAACTAATTCAAAGAATTATTAGTTGTTTTCACTTTTTCAATCCCCACCAATGCGGTTCCTTCATTTTATTTATTTATTTATTTATTGTGGCTACTGTTTTTGTTGATATATCATGATTAGGTCGAGTTAGGGTGTAATACAAACTCAAGGTGTGATAATAAAGGGGCTCAATTTATTACCCTAGAGGGGATAGTGGACTTTTCTTCCCCCTTTTTTTCCCATAGGATGAAAAGGGATTAGTAGGTAGCATATTTAATGGTTTTAGGTAAATAAATACATGAACAAAGTCATAGATTGATTAAGTAGTTCCACTTATGAATAATTAGAGTTGATGTAAGTTGGTCTACAATTCCATATCAAAAATTAAAAAGTGAAACAAGAAGCATGGTACAATCCTCGCAAGGCATATTTATAATAGTAGGTGAAGGCAATTGGTTAATAGGAACAAGGGACACCGGAGTTACTCAAATGATCATTTCAAATCCATGTCACAAAATCAATTAAGAAGTAAGGACAAGAAAATACGTGAGACAAATTTGGTTATGAATCGAAAAGACTTAGGAAAGTCCCTTTGATAAAACTATACGACTACAAGGGCTCCAGCAAATGAGTAGCAAACAATGAATAAAGCAAGTTAGCTTCATAAATAAGGTTTTCAAGTCCCGAGTGAGTCCATTCTGATATAGCTTGGGTAAGGGTCTTAGTGCAGATGGGAACGAAAGAATTATGAGTTTTATGAAAGAAGAAGTTTCTTGGGCCCCCCCAAAGACGGTTTATATGTTGCTTGAATTTATCCAAGGAGAATTTCCATCTTTAGGATTATGGGATTGTATAATGATTCCAGGACAACTTCCAATGTGAGTTTCGCTTTTGATAAAGTTAACAAAGGCAAGATCTTTAATTTCTTAACTAGATGAAATTGACACTAGCAGTTAAAATGACTGAATACACATCAAGGCAATTTTAAGTTCACAATGCATTGCCCCTCAAAAGTCATCAAAATACACGACTATGAATAGCTGAAGTGAAATATGGCATATTGCATATATTAAGTAACAAAGGATATATAGTTAAGTGTGGTGTTGTAACAAATAAGAGGTTATTTCAACATTCATCCATAATTAAAAGAATATGTCTGACCATTATGAACATATGAGTATGTAACACCCCAACCCCACCAGGAATGGCTTCAAGGATCATCGACTGACGCCACGAATCACCACATGCCTTTTCGACATATTTCGTTCTTGCTCATACGCTGCCTAAAAAACTTCCCAGGTGGTCATTTATCATAACATTTCTACACAACAAGCATACTTAATTGTAGAGTTCTTAAAAGTGGCTTCTCAAAAAGGAAGGTGCATCTTTGGTAATATAAGTAGCCATTTCAAATCCTTTTAAGCTACCCTTGGGGTGTTACAATCACTCCCACTTGAAACGCATAATGTCCTCATTGTGCCTTATAAACCGACCGCCTTACAAGTCCTCTTGACCAGCAGTCCATCCTGTTATCTTTGCCACACTAGGTGATTACCCAAGGCTCTCCTGTCCACCAGCGAAGCTCACAATTGCTAGTCAGCCCTGATACCATCTTTAATGCCTTGACCCCTCCTGGGTGGCAGACGGTTACCAGGAATGGCTTCAAGGATTATCGACAGACCCTACAAATCACCACATACCTTTCCAATGGGTTTCATGCTCGCTCATGCGCTACCTAAGAAACTTCCCAGGTGGTTAGCCATCATAAGATTTCTGCATAGCAAACATGCTTAACTGTGAAATTCTTAAGAGTGCACTTCCCGAAAAGCAAGGTATACCTTTGGTGATATACGTAGTCACTTCAAATCATTTTAAGCCACACTCAAGGTGTTACAGAGTATTTTTAAGCCTGGATCGAAAAGTTTCAAGGATATGAACAAGATTTGAGAGATAACAAAAAAGGGGGAATCGTTCTTAAGAAAGGCATATACTAGATCAACAAGGGGAGATAGATCAAATAGTTAGCATTACGAGGAATATTATGGGAAAGGTCGAAGCATGAGGAAGGAGCATAATTTTTTGACAAGTCATCAATGTCATTAAAATGGATTTTTTTTCCAAAGGTGATATTTCTCTAGAAGTAAAAACAACATGATAACAAAGAGGACCACAATCATCTTAATAAAAATATTCTTTTTTTTTAGAAGGCCATGCATTTAGTGAATTCGAGGGGAATCGATAAGGTTGAGCATTTGACTATTGAATGATAGGAATATCTCGAAAGGGAATTAGACATTTCAATGTTAAAAAGTGGTAGAAGGCATTAGTTAACCCGTGAATAAGATTAGCTTCAATTTGTAGTAATAGGCCCCTCAAGTGTGAGCACAAAAAGATACTATACTATTGTGGTAGGAAAGATGCTCAATAGTGTTCACCGGGGGGAGATAACCAATAGAATTATGAATGAATTAGGGATGAAGATGAACTCATATAAGTGGTCAATCCCTAATTATGATTGGTTGGAGGCGTGTCTAAACAATGATGTGTTGGATAAGCTTATTAAGGCATTACATAAAAGGGTTTAACCATAGTTTTGCTTAGTTAAGCATAACTATAAGGCCTATGTATCAGTATAGAAGTCCGTATGCCTATGGTTGTAAATGCTTAAATTAAATAAAGGAGTTTCTAACTACTAACTATCTATGGTCTGAGTAACATGTCACATCTCACTTCCTATACATAATTTTAGATTACTAATGCCTAAGATAACTTGGTGATAACACCTCATTTGTGATGTACATGCCTTATCATACCCAGTAGGTTATATAATTCTCAAACGTGAAAAGATCAAACCCATACTAAACAAATGTTACCCAACTTTAATATTAGAATCAATACGTGACCATTCACACTATTAGAGTTTTACAATTTTGGACAACCTTTTGAATAACACTCAACATTAAACTTAGTTACAGTCTATTTTACTAACATGTAACTTTGTCCATAAGTAATCCAAAGAAACCTTACTCCAACTTCGAGATGCGTATCATTGGCCACCATTTGTTACCCATAGACTTTTCTCATGTACATACACACACACACGCGCACACACACACACACACACACACACACATATATATATATATATATATATGTCTACACACACACATATGCATGTGTGTGTATATATATATATATATATAGACACGACACACATGTATATATATACATACATATATATAGTATATATATATATATCTATATAATATACACACACACACACACACACACACACCACACATATCTATATACACATCTATTATATATAATAATATATAGTTATATATTATATAATATAT
>JAKOGI010001474.1:25000-37500 GCA_029747015.1 Carnegiea gigantea
GTTCTTCAAAATGGCAACAATAACAAGTTCAGAAAACTCAAGAAATAATTGCAAAGATTGACGATGAAAATCATCGATGAGGATGATGAACATGAAGAAGAGGGGAAGAATGAGTGATAGAATGAGAATGAAAATGGAGTGATTCTGGGCACAATTAAAAGAAAATAGAACGAGAGATAAAATTGGGCAATCAAAATCGGGCCTGGAAAATCATTTTCCTTACTTTTTCAAGGGAAAATAATTTCCTTCAAATAGGGTAAAATAATTTTTCCCTAAAAATGATTTTCCCTTCCTTGTTTTACCAAACGGCGTAAAATGGGAAAATCATTTTCGGAAAAATGATTTTCCCCCCTACCAAACACACCCTAAATCAAAATATTGATGCTCAAAGCCCCAAAGTTTAAGGTCGTGCTCGACAACAATTATTTTTATTAACGTTTAATATTTTGGTCAAGTTAATACATTAATTAATCAATTTTTAATGTTAGGTAATCTAGTATTTTGACTAATATTTTAAGTAGCATTTAACATTTTAGGTACTGTTTTTAAAAAGCTAACAGTGTTAGCTTTTGATATTCAGAAGTAGCGTTTTATATTTTTTTTGTCAACTTTGAAAATTTTATATTTGAAAATTATCTATACCTTTTTATATCAATTTATATTAATCAACTAACCTAATATCTAAACTTATTAAACACATTTATTTCAACCGACCATCTAAACCGTTATTATCTATCTAAACTGCCATTTATTACTTAAATAGCTAATTTTGCAGGACAAGCCTTAATCATTGCCGTCCAAACACCCCGTCCTGTCTTCTTTTGGCCAATCCGCTCGCTGTAGAAATGTTGCAAACAATATTACCCGGGAAGGGGAAGGGAGAAGTTCTTCAACTTTGAAGCGGCTGCTGTAACGGGAAACAACGCAACTGTTTAGCCTCCTTTGTGTTTGTACTTAGCACTTAGCAGTGAGCATCGAGCAGTAAATCTGCCGGGGCAAATTAATGGCGTTGGGTTTTGCTTTTTGCCTAAACGTTCAAGGCCGTAGTTCAATTGCCCCTTGCAGCCATTGTTGTTGCGTCACCCTTTGTTCGTTGTCTTCTTGCTTCTCAGCTCAATGCCCTTCGCGGTTACTCCCCCTCCCAACCCTCTCACACTTTTTTCGTGGCCTTGAGAATTGAGATTGTAAAATTTTCTTCTTGGACCTTTAGTTGTTCTCTACCGTTTTTTAATTTTTTTTTCATTTCTATGAATTTGCCGAGACGGGTTTGATTTTAACTCCTTGTTCTTTTGACTGATTACCTGAACCAAGTTACCGATCTCGCCGTGTATAGTGGGCGTTTGACAATATTCAATTATTGGGTTGTGTTGGGGTTTGCAGACTTTAGAATTAAAAGAAAACAGCTCAGAACAGAAAGCTATAAAAATCTAGTATAAAGGTTGTAAACTTTGGGTAATTTGTTACTTGCTCTTGCCTAGTTTCAAAGGCACTTAAATTGCTGGTGTTTGGCTCTAGCTGTTATTTATTGTGTGTCTTCAGTTCTTGTGTATACGTGTATTAGTTATTATGTGACTTGTTATTATTTGTGGTATAATGCTTTTTATTTTTTATTATCCATTTATTTACGTATTTATTTTTATTTTGTCAAAGGGTTTTTAACTATAAAATATTGTTTCAAACTTTTTTTGGATATAAGACTACTC
This sequence comes from Carnegiea gigantea, assembly GCA_029747015.1. Classification (NCBI taxonomy): domain Eukaryota; kingdom Viridiplantae; phylum Streptophyta; class Magnoliopsida; order Caryophyllales; family Cactaceae; genus Carnegiea; species Carnegiea gigantea. The sequence goes on from JAKOGI010001474.1 coordinate 26,704, forward strand.
ACATTTGAGTTTTCGTAGAATCCCGCAGAAGCAAGACCATACTAAGAGTTTGTTGTTGTTGTCGGGTTATGTTAGGGTTTACATGGAGAGTGCCTTCTGGGTTTTGTCTAGGCATTCCCAATTTGATATTTGATAGAAATGGTCAAAATCTGCATGCTTTTGGTTCTCATTATTGTAATTTCATTCGCCTATGTGTGATCCCTTAGAAGTTCATTTATTTGGGTAGATTTGTCTGTGGGACGTCTGAGTTGATTCTCGTGGGATTGTTCACTAATTCCCCTTGATTGAAGTTATTTGTTGGCAGTCAATGCTTGATTGTTCATCCAATATAAAATGGTCAATTCATTGCTGTGATCCCAGTCACTTGTATTATTTAAAGCCTCTTAGATGCTTTCTGTCTACTATTTTGGTGTTACCTTCTGCTGATGCTCAGATTCCGTTTTCTGTTGCAGATTTTCAAGCTTCCACTGTGTACTAACGGTAAATTAAGTTTTTTAAATAAAATTTGATGAAGTAAAAGTCTTTGATTCGTATTTGATTAATGGGTTTGTGACTTGAGGCTTTAAAGAGCACATTCTGACTTGATGATATGAATCTTTATATGCTTTAAAATAAGGAGGAGCAAAGAACAGAAAGTAAGCTATGAGGGAGATAAATATAAAGAAATAGAAGAGGGGTGGGAGGAAGAGGAGTTGGACTTTGCAGTCAGATAGTTGCTTGTGGGTGTCCCTGCTTATCGGAATTATTTTAGTAGTGCCAATCTGTTGGCTATGTTTCCTTAGCTCACTTGGTTTACCCGGGGTCCATGGGTTTTGCCGCCGACTAGGGAAACAGGCACTTCATAGGTTCTCTTGCCCTTCAAGCGAGCCCTCATTAAAACAAAAAACAAACTTGTTCACATTTGCTTCAGTTTCTCTTTCAGCCTTGATCTGCCTTAATTAATTCCTATCAGGATTCGGACACACTGGCTGTGTATGTTGTCGTCCTCCAAATATTTCACACTGCCTGAAACTAGATCATTGGATAAGCATAGTTATCTGGTCCCCACATCCTGGGGGTTGGTTTAAATGTTACATTTTCGGGAAGATTTTTTTGATTAGTGTATGTGCTTGATGATTGTGGACACATTTCTGCTCTGGGGGGATTTTGGATCTAGAATTCATTTTGCTCCTTTACCTCGGAGGGCACATCTTTGAGTCCGAGTGAAGCAAAACCAGATCTTTGCCTTTCAACATGAAGTTTATGAAACTTGGATCAAAGCTGGATGCATTTCGAAGTGAAGATAACGTCAGGTAAGATCTTTGAACCAAAAATTGAGATATGCAGTAATGTCAGGGATCTGTGCTGCTGTCAAATTTGTTGGTGCTATGTGTTATGTATCTTGTTTTGTATCTAGTCGATTTGGAAGTTGCACAATTTGTGTGCCAACGGCCCAACTTGCTCAGCCATTTTCTTAACATTCTATGGACCTTTCAGGATAGTTTGATAAACTTGGACGACCAATGCAACAATTTCTTTATGTTGAATCTTCCATCTAGTTGCCTGCGATAAGAAGTGATGGAAATGGTGTTCCCATCGCAAGAGTATCACAGCATGTGATCCATCAACTTGCTTGCCAGTTGGGCTATGTTCCATTTGAGCTAAGGCTTCTTTTTTTGATTCAAGCTTATATTTCTTGACTCCCTTGCAATAAGCTGAGCTTCAAGCTTATCATTTTGATCATCCTCCTGAAGAAATGATCAATTTTTGAAGGATACCCTGAGACAAAGAACCCAATGTGTAACAACTCACGAGTTTTCAGTGGACTTCTGAACATAATTGGGTATTGCGGCACCTGGAAACAACACAGAAACATTACAACAATTGTTACTTAGTGAATTTACATTTGAATGATGTATGGTAGCAGTGGCAAGACAGGCTTCCTGCTGGTCATCTCTGGCTTCTTGATGCATAATAATAATGTACTCTGGTTCTATTGTATTTATGGCATTAGCAAAAGTGCAAAAACTCTGATAATTGTGCATTTTGCTGAAATAATTTCTTGATCATGGAAAGAGTTCTTGTTTGAAGTGGCTTTTCGTGTTTTATGTCTAATGTCCACAATATGGCAGAATGATTGGTGTCAGCTGAGAAGCTTTTGAGTGCAAAATCTATTGATATAGTATACAGCAAAGTCCAGTCAATTACAGGGAAGCTTTGAGGGACTAGTAGTCTATTTACTGTTACAGACTGTGGGAATCACAAGCAGTTACTTCATGAAACTTTCTCTGTGGCAACTATTAAAAAACCAGAAAGATAATTGGATGGAGGATTATTGATTTAAAGTTTATCAGGGGACTGCCTTGGAGAACTACGTTGCTTGTAAGGGCCTTGTTTAGCAAAAGGGCCGTTCAGTTTAGGTCTTTGAAATGTTTTGATGTGCTAAAACAAACGTCCTTGAAATTCTAATTCTGAAGTTTTCTTTAATGTTATGTTTCCCTTAGCAACAACCCTCTTTTTTTTTTTTGTTTTGGTGCCACAGTTGAGAATTAACGATGATGGAACTTACAGAAAATATTTGGGGGGCCAAATTTGAACCCCCAATCTCTTTGTCAAAATACAGAGTGTTTTATCACAATTCCAAACATAAACCTTATGTGTATTGTAGGTTATGTAATACTGCAAAAATGAGTGTTGGGGGGGGGGGGGGGCGAGGTTGTCTCGCAGCCCAACAAAGATTTACCCCTTGGGGACTAAGATATGATTTATTGATACACCAGCATATGTAAGCTTACAAACTACCATGCTAGGCTTCAAAATGCAGTTTTGGTCGCAGGACGACAAAATCACTCTAATGCAGCAATTTCGTTGCCTGTTCCAGTTGTTGCAGGGGAAACTTGCAGTTGGTTCAGCTTAAAAACCTTTCTGATGTGGCTGTTTCGTTGCGGAACAGCCATATTTTGAATCCATACTATCATGTAGAATAGCAACCTGTAGGATCTGGTTGCAGTTAGAGTTTGGGCATATCATGTGTGCCTTACACTTGGCATTGTGGTACAAACTATCATTTACATGCCGACGTTTTGATGAAATTTCCGTTCAACTCTCTTGAAGCTGGGCAATGCAGATTATAAGATGAATTTGTCTAGCACGTTTGGATGCTGTAATGTTGTGATATTCTGCTTCTATGTGTCTAATGTTCATCCAGTTCTAGTGATTTGCAGCGTGAGGCCTAGAGTCATTTACTTGTCAGTAGTCTTCTAATATACATGTTATCCTGTTTAGCTACAGTTGCCTGCTACCCCTTTTGCCTGTATTTGTATTTTTGTGAAGACAACTGTTGCTTTCCCTTAGAATTCACCTAATAGTAATGAAAGCTCTGTAATGGGACAGGTACGTGGACACAGAGCTGGCTAGTGACATTGCGGTAAATATTGGGAATGTGAAATTTCATCTACACAAGGTACGACAAAACATTGATCGGGTTTGCCATTAGAACAGCACGTGTATTCGTGGTATCCAAACACATTTATGTTCACTTATTTGCATCATTCACTGCCAGAGCTACATTCATTATTGCAAAATCTTGACTTCAGTTCTTTCACTCCAAAATGACCTTAAGATATGCTAGAAGGAAGTTGTCCCAATGGGTCGGACTTGACACTAAGGGTCCAAAAGCACTGGTCAGATATAGATTGAAGAAAAGTTAACACCCCCCCCCCCCCCAAAAAAAACCCCTTAGTACTGACACTGAAATTGAATTCAGTTCGGTGTGAGCGTTGCAAGTGAAGAATAAATTTCGATTAAATAATTGTCAAGCTGTGTTTGATTTGTGGACCGATGATGCCAATGGTGTGGAGGTTGCTAGAAGACGCTGAGATTGCTCTGTTTCAGTCAAGTGTCCAATCATGACATCCATTCAATGAGAATATATTCCATAGAAGTTAGTACATATTTATAGCGACAAGCAAAATGTCTCACTACATTGCCTTTTTTTGTTTTTTTTGGGGGGGGGGGGCGTACGTATGGTAAGCGGTCAGTGTCTTTCAAATGTACGGCCTGATAGAAACAACCTTCCTGCAAATGTAGTTTAGAAACATGGTTGCAAAACCTTAGTTTAAAACATCACAGCTTCCCTAATTTTTGCAAATCAATTGCAGATTTTGTGCTAAATTATTAGTCTAACTTGTTCATTTTGCTAGATAATGGCCACTGGAATCTCTTTCAACCCCGCTATTCTCAAAGACCAACCCCACCCCCCATCCCCACGTGAATATCCCGGAGGGGACCAGAAAGAAAATTTTTTCTTCTTTTTGTCTGCTTTGTGGAAATGATTAGTGCTTTCTCCTTTGTACCTTATCTATTGCAAAGATAAGTAGTTTTTATATCATTAACTTGGTAGGTAGTGTGAATATTTTGCAGTAGATGCTGATAAAGTTGACAGTGAGCTTAATTGTTGTTTTCATTTTGCTCTGCTTTCGAAGAGCTCTCAGTTACAGCAGTTGGCTGGAGGGGCAACTGAACAAGGCACTAGTGAAGTGACTATTACAGACTTCCCTGGAGGGCCAGCTGCCTTTGAAATTTGTGCCAAGTTCTGTTATGGTATGGTTGTTACCTTGATTGCTCCCGATGTTATTGCCGCGCGCTGTGCAGCTGAGTACCTGGGAATGCATGAAGCTGTGGAGAAAGGGAATCTCGTGTACAAAATTGATGTCTTCCTTATTTCCTGCATTTTCCAGAGCTGGAAGGACTCTATCATAGTTCTACAGATGACTAAATCTGCACTTCCCTGGTCTGAAGATTTAAAATTGATTAGCCAATGTGTTGACTCTATTGCTTCTAAGGCCTCAGTTGACACTTCCATGGTGGACTGGTCCTATTCATACAACCGGAGAAAGCTTCCTGAGGAAACCAGAACTGATCCAAATTGGAATGGTGTTAGAACCTGCAAGGTGGTGCCAAAGGACTGGTGGGTTGAAGACTTGTGTGAACTTGAAATTGATTTGTATAAGAGGTTGATTGTTAGTATCAAGCGAAAAGACATTATGTCTAGTGAAGTGATTGGAGAGGCATTGAAAGCTTATGCCTATCGACAATTTCCCAGTCTTATCAAGGGTGCATCCCAGTCCAGCGACTTGACAAATTGTCGATCTACTGTTGATACGATCATTTGGCTGCTTCCTGCAGAAAAAGGCTGTGTCTCCTGTAGTTTCTTGCTGAAGCTGTTAAAAGCAGCCATATTGGTGGACTCTGGTGACGTGGCAAAGAAAGAGTTAATGAAGAAAATAGGACAGCAACTAGAGCAGGCTGGCGTTAATGACGTTTTGATAAGGGCACCAGAAGGTGATAATTTGATGTATGATGTTGATACTGTAAAGAAGATAGTGCTTGAGTTTTTAAGCTGGCATCAAAATTCCACAATTGAATCAGCGGACGAAGAAGAGGATTGGGAAATGCGAAAACCAGGCATATTGTCAGAAGCATCGAAGCTAATGGTTGCCAAGTTAATTGATGGATAACTTGCTGAAATTGCCAGGGATCCCAATCTGCCTGTGTCAAAGTTTGTTGAACTTGCGGATATGCTGGCTGGCATATCAAGGCCAGGACATGATGGGCTGGATCGCGCCATTGACATGTACCTCAAGGTGATAATTTCTTCTCACTTTGCATCACATTAGGAAAGTTGGTGCATGACTTTATTTTCTTTTCATGTGCCTTGGAAGAAATGGTGGACTGGCTGTTGAATTATACTAGGGTTTCAGCTGCTTCCTCAGATGCATAACACTGCTGTTCTAGTGGAAAGAACTTCCACTGCCATCATCATGTTGGATATGCCGAAATTATCTTGTGGCCTTGTTGAAGTCTGACATCTATATCTATCTTTCACATTTTAGCTGCATCTGAAGGGTTGTTTTGTTACTTGGAACCAAAGAATATTGGTTGTCGGCCCCTCTACATGTTTTTTTGATTTGTAAACTTTCTTATTTTTTGACCTTTTTTATTAAAAAAAATTTGCCAAAGTCGGCTATTTACTCATACAAGAGTGATGATATGTCAATAATTAATGAGCAGGCGCTATTTTCGTCTTCTGAGTCTTGCATTCCGCTTTGCTTCATATGAAATCGCAAAAAATGTGTTTGGAATCTCGAATCTGGCTGAAGCTGTTCTCCAGATCTGCATTGCGGAAAAATCTTAGATCTAGATAATTTATGATAAATGAGCTCAAGATGGACAAGGTCTTTATTGTCGAAAGACAAAGACTAGGGGAAAAATTGGGTGTCAATGGCAGACAGGGAACCAATTTTTGAGCAGCTCCTCTTCATGTTCATTATTATTATTATTATACTTTTTTTTTTTTTGGTGGTTGGTGGAAAAGCTATAATCTACTTTGGGGATTAAATGCAGGAGCACCCTGCGATTAGCAAGAGTGAGAGAAAGAGGATATGTCGACTGATGGACTGCAAGAAACTCTCAGTAGATGCATGCATGCATGCCGTACAGAATGAGAGGCTCCTGATGCGGGTGATAGTTCAGGTGCTATTTTTTGAGCAGCTTTGCGCTGCAGCTACATCCGGTACAAGCACCCCCGACCTACCAAGGAGCATTCGAGACTTGAACAATGGGTCACACAGGAGCTCAAGGTCAACCCCCAATGGGGATGAAGAATGGGATGCAGTGGCTACAGCTGAGGAACTGAAGGCCCTGAAGAGTGAGTTGGCTGCTCTGAGATTGGAGAATGCAAGAGGAAGTGACAAGGCGTCGTTTCACAAGGTGAAAGGAATCCTCATGACAACGAAGATTTTTACCAAGCTTTGGTCTAGTAAGGGTGGCAGTGGCGAGACTAGTGGCTCAGATTCATCAGAGAGCCGTAGTTCCGTAAATCCTGAAGATGTTAAGTCAACTTCGTCGAGAAATAGAAGGAATTCAGTTGCTTAGTATAAATGTGACATTGTGGTGGTCTGATTTTCTCATAACCCTGTTTCATCCCCTTCTTCGTGTTAACATTAAAAATGGCTGGAACTAGTGGTTCATCTTCATTTTGGAGCAAAGACAACCGTACTGTTTGAAAATCCATCTATTTAGGGCTTGTTCTTTTTGTTAGTAAATTCATTTTTAACAACTCTTACTAATTTTTACCAATTCTTATCAATTTCGATTAATTTCTACCAACTCTTGCAAAAAATTTTAAATCCTTTTCAGCTCGAACCAATGTTTTCCAACTCTATTCAACTTCTACAACTCTTACCAACCTCCTTCAAAATTTGAATCCCCTCCTTTACATTTCTTACCAACATCCCCTAACTTCTAACAAGTTCTACTCATATTTCCCATCCTGAATTAACTCTTATTAGAGCTGTGCAAAGTTGGTTAACGAGACTTTTGGTTAACTGAAAATTTGGTTAGGGAAAACATTAAACCGCAACTCAACCAAAACTTTCATTTAACTGATTGGTCGGTTAACCAAATTTTCGATTCAGACAAACTGCGATCCGTTACGGAACCGAAAAATTCGGTTATCGATTTTTTTGGTGGTTAAACAGTTGACTGATTATTTTAAAAAATAAAACTAAATTTAATTTAATTTTTTTTTAAAAAGCCCAAATTTGTTGCACCTTTTTCAGAACGTACTACATCTAAATTCAAGGGTGTTTGACACAATCACAGTCATGAATTGATGATGATGGTGCTGCCTGCTTTTGTTGGATAACAATCAAAGTTAAAGAACAATAAACCATCAAACAGATTGTCTGGGTCAGGGGGATTACAAGTCTTACAATCCACATTACCATAAGTTAATGCGAAAGCAACCGTCAGTGGCACTGCCAGCACAAGGTTATGGGCTAGAGGGAGTGGGGAGGGGATTAAAAGTCTTGGAACACCAAGATCCATAACAAACAAAAGCTGTCAGGGAGGGCAATTAAAAGTACATAAACATTAATGTCTAAGTCATGAATTAAACGAGACCACATAAGACCAAGTCCACATCATGGAATAGGATCCAACAAGCTCAACTCATGTGTCATTCGATTCAATCATGGACTAATCTATAGCAATTGTGGGCTGCTGCAAAGTTAAGTCCCCCAAGCCTAAAATTAAAATTCACAAAAAATAAGCCTATGATTATACATAAAATACTAACACCAACGAAAACAATAATGAATATGAATAAATACATAAATATTGGTATCATAAGAACAAGAAAACTTACTATCCTCCAAATCCTCCAACTCAAGAAAGTTCTTTTCTATTATAACAGGGTCATGTGACTTGGTTAATCAATCTTGAGCACAAATGAAAGCCTCCACTATTCTAGGAGCGAAGGAATTGCAGAAAGAATCAAGAACATGACCCCTAGCACTAAAAGGGGACTCGGAAGCAACTGTGGAAACCGACATAGCAAGCCCATCTTAGGTCATCATGGTAAGAATGGGATACTCTTCTGTTAATCCTTCCAAAATTACAAAATTTCAAAAGTTTCATCATTTTGCTCACATTCATCACACAAGTATTCGTCAAGCTCACTTTTGTTCTCCATCTCTAGAGTTCCCTTTTCTTTCTTGTACGTCATACTCAATAATTGATTGACATCGATCACCACCTCTTTATAAGGAATACTAGATGTCGAAGGAGTACTAACACAACTTAATCCTTCCATTTTCCTATTTGGTCGAGGAAGAGAAGATGTATATAACTCAAACATGGACCTCAAAGTGACTTTCATCTTAAGCAACAACATGTTGGCACTTTCCTCATTATAGTTGGTCCTAACAAGTTATTCAATGTAATCCAACTTGTGTCTTGGGTCAAGTACTAAGGCAATGAACAACAAAATATTGATATATCAACATTTGCCCGATATTTGTCATATTTAGCCTTTATTGCATGTGCCATGCTCGTAATGTACTTGTTCTCATTGTTACAATAAGTAGATATTGATAGGTAACTCCATAGATTCGAGGCACGTAAATATCACCCATCACATGAAAACACCCATAAAACTTCAAAATTGTCTCATAAAGGGTTTTCAAGAAGGGTAAGAACGCCTCAATTCTATTTCGGTCATATTCAGTTGGTGGAGCACCATGCTTTCTCAAGTCTTTCACATAAAGACTACCCGTAGATTCCAAATTACTAAATGCTTTTCTAAACTTCGAAGCACAATCAAGTATCAAGTAAGTGGAATTCCATCTAGTTTTAATATCCAAACAGACAAGACCTTTGCACTCGATATTTTCCTCTTCAACACAAGCCCTAAACTTTTTAAGCCTTATAGGGGAAGATCTCACAAATCTCACAATAGCACATACTTTAACAATCAATGGATCAAGATATTTCAATCCATCCTTCCCAACAAAATTCAAGATATGTATAACACATCTCATTTGTAACTTGCAAGCATTCCCATCCAAAATAGTGCTTCCCCAATGGTTAATTCTCCTTTTCAAATATTGAATGACTACATCGTTTGAGCTTGCGTTACCAATAGTAATAGTCATAATTTTTTCCAAATCCCATTCAACCAAGCATTTCTCAACTGCCGTCCCAATAAGTTCTTCAAAATGGCCAGCAACAGACAAAAATTAATTATCTTCTTATGCAAATTTCAACAATCATCAATAAAATGAGCAATGAGATACATGTAACTCAAGTTTTGACCCGAAGTCCAACTATCTGTGGTGAAAACAAATCCTTGAAGATATTTTTTGAAAGAAACTTTTCAGTTTCTTCCATTCATCAAAGAACAATGTATAACAATCTCTAGTTATTGTGATGCACAGTTTTGCAAAAATCAGGAAAACCTTCACGTTCAACATGTATGAAAGGCAACTTATCCACAATAATCATTCTAGCAAGTGCTTTCCTACTAAAATTATAATCAAAATGTCAACACTTAAGGACAGTAACAGTTTGCACATACCCATCCTCATTAACAATAGTTTTAGTATCAAAATTAATCAACCTCTACCTCTTATCCACAGCTACAGGATACTTCTTACGCCTCTCTAAATGATTTTTCAGAGCACCAGTTCCATTTTCAGAAGAGGCGCAGATCAATTTACTACAATATTTACATTTGACAATCCCTAAGTCAGATGTGTCGTCAAAATGAGCCCAATGTTTTAATTTTTTCTTAGTATCGCTTATTTTGGGCTATGGGGGCTTACAAGCACTAGTGCTTCCCCGCCTTTTAGGCTCCTTTTTAACTTCTTTCATAGCATTTCCTATAGTTCTGGCTCTACCTCTTGCTTTTGCTCAATCTCCTGTTCCTCTATCTCCATTTCAGTGTCTTCACTCCCAGTTTCATCATTAGTTATGTTCATAGGAATATCCACGCTGTTACTTGAACTTGAAAACATTTAATCCCCACATAAAACACCAATGAGAAACTCAAATAACAAAAACACCATGACCTGAAAAAGTAGGTAGATTTTCGAACAACACGCTCAAGTGATAGTGCCCAGTTGCAAAACAATACTTAGAAACAAAATTAAAAAAAAGGCAAATCACTATTCTGTTACATGTGTCTCACAACAAGCTCAAATCAATGCCCTTCTTAAATACATTCGTAAATCCAAAAAAGAACGAAACAGATGGCAAACTGAATCCACAGGCGAATCCACAAACAATAAAAAGAATACACTGCCAAGGAAAATGCTTAGACCAATGAAAAAAATGCACATAAAAGAAAAAGATATTGAATCGTCGTCACTCGTTGCAGAAATCCAAACGCAAAAATTCGAAGATACCTAAATCCACAGAGATTGGACACATACAACTGAACTAGAGATCTAAAATGTGATTGTTGCCGTCACTCAT